>JAGKTI010037821.1:0-10826 GCA_018397915.1 Birgus latro | reverse complement strand
ATGACACGTGCAGTGGAGAAAAGCCTCGAACTACCAACAAAAAATCTTCGTTAGGTGTGGAATCCCTGGCCACCA
Organism: Birgus latro; assembly: GCA_018397915.1. Lineage (NCBI taxonomy): Eukaryota > Metazoa > Arthropoda > Malacostraca > Decapoda > Coenobitidae > Birgus > Birgus latro. Next base: position 10,751 of record JAGKTI010037821.1, on the reverse strand, counting down.
CCTTCCACCAGCCAGAGAGATGGAAGGGAGAGTGGAAAACATCTCATAACCATCCAGCACCTAAGAAACAAACTGTCTTAGGAGGAAGCGATAACTACAATGTCTCTTCCACTTTACATCCGATAACGCGACTGATACGGTAGGGAAGTGACAACATGGTCCCCACTTCACACACTTCGGTTACGATGGTGGCAGGAACCCCTCGAAGCAGACGACTTGATTTATCGATATATTTTTCCTGTTCCTACATTATTTTATTCAATTTCACAAAGATCTCCCTATGAATGGGATGATGAAGACTGTCTCTCTCATCCACCCTTCCCCCCCGCTCGAAAAACGTCTCACACGCCGAGTAAAATCGTTTGTAAGGAAAAAGAAGGCAATAAAAGATGCCACTGTATTAAAGGAGTCGGGATACACTTGTCAAACTATAGGCCTTTTACACTAACCTAGTCCAGATTTTCGTCCTTTTGTACCATATTTCACGTGTCTCTGGCAAAAACAACGCTATGGCCCTCCATTCTTTCCACAGCACTTCATGACAATCATCGTCTTCTAGTTTTATTCTGGCATTACAACTTAACACTTACGAAGGAGAGATGGCAATTGTAGGCCAAGTTAGAGAAGAAGCAGTATAGAACCTCCAACTGCTGCTGATAATCACGGGAAACTGGAATCCTACAACTCATAGATATAAAATTGTTTGGTCGTAGCCAGAAAAAAAAACTACTGAAGCTACTGGAGGTCTGAGGAGAATATACCGGACCGAGTTAGGAATGGTCTGACACAACTCAATCCATCTGCACTGTAATCACTCTACCCCCCATTCTTACGCCTGCCAATTATAAGCAATCCGCAATAATAAAACCACCTCTGATGACATATAAACCAATTATGAGCAATCCATCTGCACTAGAAGGCAATCATATAATCACCTTAGATCTTACACTGACCATTTCTTTATATCGTTAACACAACATTTCGCTCACGTAATATCTCCTCTTTACTCATGAAAGAGCCTAAGTCTATTGAAGGGCAGAGTGAAAAAGATCCTTCATTCTGAACCGACAAGAGGGAATAATTTGGTCACCTTCCATCTCACTACTACCCTTAATCTTTACAACATTAACACAGCAAATCACATAAGCTATATTTCGCCCACAGACCCCTGAAAAACTAGGAAAAACTAGGGATGTGTAGGGCAAAGAGACGATTCGTACAGTCACCTTCCATCTCATTGGAATATGTTCATCCTTGGGACTTTAACACGGCAATTAACCCTTTCGCCTTCTATTGGCGCATCAAGCTATTTTATTCACTCTGTTCAGGCTAACTGGATAATCTAGTAATCAAATGGCTGAAATCTATCTCTGTTAACCTCCTAAATGCTCAAATTCTCCCAAGCTTAATAGTTTGGCTTTATCATGGCAGCGTAATGGTTAACATACGCCATGTCTCCCCCTCTTTACTTCAGAAACGGAAACAAGAGAGAAGCGAGATAAAAAAAGAGTATAAAGAGTCCCCGTCCTCGCGACCGAAGCTAAGTGTCTCTCGGCTAATGGGATTCAACTCTTCAATTAAACTCTTAAGGTCAAATGTCAAAAGGACGCATTAGCTGTTGCCACTTTGTCTCAAACCCGTCGCAGCTCTGTGTCTCCTCGTTACATTTCTGTGGTGGATGGTTACGCCGCTGTGTGTGCTAGTATCGTTCCTGCTAGTCATATTTCTGATCACTACATTCACTGGTAACTAGATGGCTGTGTTTGCTAGTTACACTGCTATTTACACTGCTGTACTTGTTATCTAGATTCCTGCTAGTTTCAATCCTGTGTGGCGCTAACAAGGAGCATATGTGTGGTGGCCTTGTACATCCTGTGTAGAGCAGTTGCGGCATCCAACCATGAGCCAAACCTATTCTTAACCTGCACTGCGCCGTGGGAAGGACCCTGGTTTGACCTGGATATGGTGCTGTCTACCTCATGGGGGCAACGGATCCCTACACATTTCAAGTACTACACTGAACCTCTCGGAAGACCCCCACCTGCTTACTTGTGGTCGACGGCTCTGCTCTGTCAACAACAACAACATTCTTGTGTCTGTTAGTTATATTCATCTTGGACGAATTCCTACCAGATACGCTGTTGTTTTTGATCGTCACGTTCTTGATAGTTACATTTCTGAAAGTTATATTTCTGTGTGAGCTAGTTACAGTCCCGTTAGTTATACGATACTGTCTGCTAGCTATAGATTTGCTGGCTAAACTCCTCTGCTTGTTGGTTACACTGTTAGTCATATTTCTGTTTGCTGCATTCCTGCTAGTTATATAATTTGGTTATCTAAAATCCTGCTACTTTCATTGTTGTGTTCATTAGTTAGTTTTCTCAAGGTTATCTTTATACTGGTTATATTATCGTGTTTGCTTATCTCATACCTGTGCTTACTAATTACTGTACACTGAAATATTCGGTTATTACAACCCGGTGTTTGGTTGTCACAATGCCGTGTTTGCTAATTACAGCGGTGCGTTTGCTGATTACCGTGCTGTGTATGCTGTTTACCTTGTTATGCTTGCTCCTTACAGTGTTGTGTTTGCTAGTTATAATCGTTAAATCAAATCCTGCTAGTTCCATACCTGCTAGATAATTCATGCTAGTTACACTCCTGCTTGATGGAGTCCGCTAGTTTCAATCCTGTGTCTGCTGAATGCATTCCTGTGTTTGATATACTCTTCTTATTCTAACTTGGCCCAGACTCTCGTCCTCTGGCAGCTTATTTCACGTATCTCTGTGCAAGAAAAAGACAATACTACGTCTCTAAATACTCTCCCCAGCACTTCTTCCTGACTAGCATCATATTCTGGTGATAATGTATTCTTACAACTCAGCATTCATGACGAATAGATGGCAATTTTAGGCCAAGTTAGTATAAAAATAGTGTCGAACTTTTAAAACACAGTACACCGTTATTTTCTGTCATCTTGGCTCTTGCAGTTAAAGGGTTATTACCAATATTGTTTCTACTCTTATTATTCTGCACCCAGTTTGCCTCCACGACACTGGCTGTTACTGTTTCTACTGTTATTTTATCGTTTTCATTTTGATCCCACGAGTTTTACTACTGTTTTCGCTGTTACTGTTTCTCCTGTTATTGCTCTGTTTGGCCCCACGACTTTTGTACTGTTATTATTCCATTAGCCTCTGGAAGTACCCTGTCCAAGCCACCATTAATATTGGAATTTTCACCCGTGTTACGTGACTGGTACTGCTACTGGCGTCATCTCTAGGCTCCGCTGCACCTGTTTTTCCTCCTGACCTCCAGCTGCTCCTCCCACCAATTTTTTTTAATGTCTCCGACTCCTGAGGTCCAGCAGTCCTATAATGCTCAAGGGACCGCAAACACCATCGCCTCTCACCACCTGGGCACTAACACCCCCCGTCCATACTAAACAGATGCTAAAGAGGACTTACTCAGGACTCAAGTGATGGAATAATTTGGGGGGATCTACTTATATGTTTAAGTCTTTTGGAAGACCTGTTAATGATCTTTTACCGAACTTCAAATCTTACACCGTTCTCCCTCCACGCCTGGGAACGATCTCATGACCTTTTGAACAGAAATACAGCATTCTACCCCTTCATCACCACCTTTATACTGTCAGGATTACAACTGCACAATACAGCAACTCTCAGCTCTTTATATTTAACATTAATCGGATACTCTATAGGGTTTCAGTATTTATCCAAGCAATAGAGTCAGCCAGATTTAAAGAGGAATTTTCAGTCTTACTACAACTGTGAAATTAATGAAGACCAAATTTAGCATCTTTAAATCGAGACGTTTCCTCCTACGAAAAATATAAATGTCTAGAGATGGCAAGAAAAAAGTAAAAAAAAAAAAATAATTGCAGGAAGCGGTTAAATTACATTCATATACGGTAAAATATTCCGTACCACATGCTTGACTTAAAAAAAAAAAAAAAAAAAAAGCTCCCTCGTTGTTTGACCTAAAAACCAATTACTCGCGTAAGATTAAGCTAATGTTTAACTTCCACTCAGTCTGATCAATCTCATTCGTTTGATATACAGTATATGTGTTTTTAAACTGGTGTCTTTCAGCGAAGATTGTGGACTCACCGTGAATTCATACGCAGAGAAGGCAGGCTTAGATTTTACCCCTACTGACTGCACGAAGGTTAGTAAGACAGACACTAATTCTGCTGAGTCCCAGTCTTCCCTTAGTAAACAACCCGCAGTAGTCTGTTTACATCCACTTCCCCTGTCGTACCCCTGGGTGAACAGCGTCATGGGCCAACAAACAGAGTTCACTGGTCTGATCTGATCGCTAAGACAGTGTGTGGCAAGTAGAAGGATTGCTGGGCCTCAGGAAACGGGTCTATGGCCAGAGTCTGCTGCATAAAAAGGACGCCAACTTTCCCAAAGGAACGCAGGATGATCTCCAAACAGCCATTGTACACTGACACACTGCTGTGCAACCCGACACGATGGTTAATGAACACAGAAATAATATAAGATCCCAGAATTAATATGTTTGTATGGCTTGACCTGTGACGCAATAAACCCTTTAAAAGTCCTATATCCAGAAGAAAATTATTATTGGGTAACCACGGTCTCCCTGGCCAAGCAGACCCATCAACCGCAGACAAGCAATCGCCCTTGCAGGGCCGTCCCGCGTTCCCCATGTTCCCTTGCTCCCTCGCGGAAGACAGCGCCTCCCCACAGCGAAGCGCGGGGAAGGCCATGAAGACCTAATAAAGCTCGCCATTTTTAAGTGTAGCACAAGACTGATTTGACTTACAGATGGCGTGACAACCAACAGGATTACGTGATATCCTTCACTCCATCAAGCTGCCTGAATTGATCACTCAGAGACAGACACCTGAGTGAGTGAGTGAGTACGAAGGGGGGCCCCGTACCAGACGTCCTTGGCTGGAATTAGGCCACTGGACCATCAGTAAAGCCATTCTCTAAAGGTTATCAGTGACGTCATAAGCAAAGACTCACTACCCAACCCAAGCCTCCTAAATCCGAATGTCAAATATAGTTCATTAATTTCAATAAGCAAATATTTTCGTCCTTTAGCAACCTATTTCCTGTAGCTCAATAACACACACACACACACACACACACACACACACACACACACACACACACACACACACGAGGCTGCTACATCGCCTTTATTTATTCATTCACTTATTTCCATTATTTATTAATTGTGTGATGGAATAATACCTTAACATCTGGACCTTTACCCTGACCTTCATCCCTACCACCTCCCTCTCACCACTACCACCATCTACCACAACTACCACTGCCACCTGCCACAACTACCATAACTTCTACCACCACCTACCACAAATTCCATCGCCACCTACCACAACTACCACCGCCAACAGCAACAACTACCATCGCCATATACCACAACTACTATCGGGATTTACCATAACTGCTACCACCTACCACAACTTCCATCGATCACCACAACTACCATCACTATCTACCACAACTACCATCGCCACAACCACGACCATAACCAGTACCAATCACGACTACTATTGCCATCAACCACAACTACCACCACTAACGACCACATTCATCAATACTACAATAACTACCATCCACTTCTTAGTCCACCCCTCACAGCCACCATCAGCACCACACTCATCATTCATCACAATCATATCATCACAAGCATACATACAAACACCACAAACATACATACAAACACCACAAACATACAACACCTGTTCTATACTCTCGTCATAACCACAATCATCACACTTTAAATCCATCATCACCACCAATCTTCATTAACACCATCGATCTTCATCATCACCTTCACTCATCACAACCACTCATAACCAAATTCCTCACCACAACTACAAGGATACACCTCATGTTCTGGTTCCTCATCACAATCATCACCATTATATTTTCAGTCAATCACCACCACATCTTCCAGTCATCACCACCATCACAATTTATCACCACAATTACATACATTCTCCTCTTTGCTCTATTAGCCTACCTCATCACAACTACCATCATTACATTTTCAATCTCCCACCACCACGTCCTCCAGTCATCACCACCACCATAATTCATCACACCTAAATCATCACAGGCCAATTTACCCTCAACCCCTACCATATACTCTCTTCACCTTAACTTAGACCAGATTTTCGTCCTTTAAAGATTTTTTCATACAGCTTAATGAAAAAAATAAAAAAATACAAGACAAAACTATGGCTATACAGTACACCCTTTCCATAGCACTTCTTCGTGACTAGCATCGTATTCTAATCATAATCTTCTGCTACATCTCAGCATTCACGATGTCGAGAAGTCAATTTAGGCCAACTTAAAGGAAAAAGAGTACTGTAGTATCAACCTTCTGCTCTAGCTCCTCACCACAACCATCATCACCATCATCATCATCATCATCACCATCATCATCACCTTCTCCACCTACTGTATTACTTTCACCTCTGTAGGAATTACCACTACCTTCATCACCATTCAACCCTACTATCACCACACTCGCCAGGAAAAGAAAGAACAACTGCCTCCACAACCACCACCACCATAAGCACCTATCACCACAGTCCACCTACCACTACTACCATCCACCATTATCACCACTACCTCACCGAATAAACCTTCCACCATTACCACATTACCACCACAATAATTCACTGTCAATATCCGCGACTACCACCGCCACTGCCACCACTACTATCTGTTCATAACCTATCACCATTCACTATCACCATCACTCATCACCACTACCACTGACACTACTAATCACGTTTACTTTTTTTTAGCATCCACTACTACTACTACTACTACTATCATTCACCACGACCAATATAATCCACTTAACGACCACAACCACCATGCACCACAACCACCACCATAACCACCATGCACCACAACCACCACCACCCTCCACTGATCTCAGAGACCCTTACCACAACCACAACCACTACCATCCGGCAATACTAAGAACCACGTACCACCATCATAACCATCGACCTATCTCAAAAACCGCTGTACCAATAACCCCACCAACATTTACCATTACTACCAACATTCATGAATACCAGTGCAACAACCATATACCGCTACAACCTCATTCAGTACCACATTCATAACCACCACCACCATCACCATCATTCAACACCACTCACCACAAAGACTGATGCAAATATTTCACACAAATATTTAACACCTTCACCACAACCATTCACTTTTACCACTCCCATCCCACACCATAACCACCGCAACACACACCAGCAACACCATCATTCATTCCTGTAACTATCATCACCACCACAACAACAACCATTCACCACAACCAACAGCACCATCACCACCATCCAACACCTGCCACCACACTCCATCTCACCTTCCAGCCAGCCTTTATTGACCACTCACTCACCCTCCCACTCCTGCGCACCGCTTGCCTCTCCTCCGTCTCTCTCCCCCTCCATCCCTTCCTCTCCTCTCACTTTCTCGTATTTTCATGGCTAAAGCAACAAATGAGAACTCTTTGGCATAGTCCCCTTCCAAGGCCAACCTTCAGGAAATGAGATGAAACGAAAGGGGGTAGAAATGAAGGAAGTGAAGGCGAAATATGAAGAAACACATCCATCCACCCACCCACCCAGAAGACTGAGCATTCAACAAGTATATTCCCCTTCCACAATGTCTTCCCAAAGCAACACATTAAGGAAGTTTGCTGTGGTGTCTGAGAACTCCCACTGCGTAACCAGATTAAAGGAAACACGAGACAGGAGGAGAGGAAAAGATGACACATAAACTGAAGGAAAAATAAACACAGCCGAGTCACTGAACATTCAACAAGTGAAGTATATATGGTTAAGGTCGGTCTACCTGCGGCATATAACTAAATAAAAGGTAGGAGAGAGAGAAGAAAACAAGGACGCAAGAGATGAAGAAACCACACACACACACACACACCAAAGTATTCATTCAACAGGTACATCACGGTCCCCTAAGTGCGTTCTACCCTTGCCATAAACAGATCAGAGGTACAGCACACATGAATGAAGAAACATGGGACACAAAGAATGAAGAAAAGTGCCACGTAAAATGACGAAATGGAACAGATGAAAGGATGAGAAGGGAAACGGGAAATGAAGGAAAGGGAGTTATAAATTAAAAAAAAAAAAACGTGATAAGTGAAGAAAAGAGGTGCGAGAATTGAAGAAAAACACCAAGATACGAGCCTAAGCATTCAACAAGTGTGGCATGGTACCCCGTGTAATATCTGTGTGTTACATTCACATATATAAAAGAGAACACACACACACACACACACACACAGACGACTAACCACCACATAATTAGATTTTAGCGAGCAAAGGTGTAAGCAAGCCCTTTTGATGGACAATTAAAAACAACAGGCAATGGTCAGACTACATTACATTACAATATACACAATCAAGAAAGAGGTAGAGGGATTACTGTTTATTTTTATTTATTTCCTTTTTACTATCATATATTTCAGCAGTCGTCGGAAACAGAGTCTGCCTTCCCTTTCGCGATCAAGCTTTCAATTAGTGTACACAGCTGCGGTTGAAACTCCTTTTACACATCAAGGGCTTTGATGTACTGAAACGAGGTCACAATCCTTCCATAAATGCCTAAATATATCTAGTTATTTAAGAAGGTATTTTTAGGCCTTGACAGAGCTTCGGGGCAATGTAATAGTAGAAGCCGTAGTCCCAGGTTCATCTAAAATGTGAACTTAGTGGAATGAAGGCTAAGTTCCCCTCCTCCTGCAGTCCACCATCCTCCCTTTACAGGACAGGGAGGGAACTTTAAATGAGCTAATGACCTCACCCTTGCATCTTTGCACAAGACAATGCTACACACCACCTGGGGACCCATTCTCAGCGTGACCTTGCCCTGAATGCGGTGTTTACCTGTTCTCTCAACACCTGGTTACACTTTTCACTACCGGGACTTTATTTCTGCTACGTTTTGGCTAGCACTACATGTTCATATTCATCTTGAGACAGACCTTTCCTAGGGATAATATCAGAAACTAGGAGAGCATAAGAAACTATCTCCTGTTAGTCACTTCAGTACGATAACGACATATCTTATTCTGGCAATTTCAGGAAGCTTAAATAAAGAGTCCTCTCGGAATGAAATGGCTGATCGCTGATTATGTTCTTTATTTTTTTTTCTTCCTTTCTGCCTTTGTCTCTCTCTCTCTCTCTCTCTCTCTCTCTCTCTCTCTCTCTCTCTCTCTCTCAGCACCGTCAACAAGCGAACGTGACAGATATCTAATAGAGCTGGAAAGGTTAAACGGAGCTGCAGCCCGATTACCTTGTCATGCAGGAAACACACAATTCACGTTTAATTGGAACAACTCTGTATTCTAGAGCCTGGTGGATGACTTTCTGTATAGACGTATTTTTTTTCCTCACTGTACTTCTGTTTCCTCTGACATATTTTTTTACCCAACTGTTATTTTGTTTCCCCTGCCCATGCTGTTTCGTTTGTTTATATGTATTTTATACTGTTTTTTTTCCATGCTACCTTGTTCGTTTATTATATGTACCTGTTTTGCATTTTTTCAACTGTTATTCTGCTTCCTCTGACAACATTATTTCTTTTGTTTATATGTTTTTCTATCCATTTTTTTTTCTCTGACCATGATGTTTCTTTTGTATATCTTTACCTGTATGTATTTTTCTGTTATTCTGTATGTACTTTTCTGTTATTCTGTTTCCCCTGACCGTGCTGTTGTTTTTGTTTTTATGTATCTGTATATATTTTTCTACTGTTTTTTTTTTCTCTGCCCAAGTTGTTTCTTTTGTTTATATGTATTTGTGTATATTTGTTTACTGTCATTCTGTTTCCTCTCCCTACACTGTCTCTTTTGTTTTGATGTATCTGTATTTTTCTACTGTTATCCTACTGCGACCTTGCTATTTTGCGTTCACTTTTCATCTTTATCAGTTATATAATTTTCCCTTCACTGTGTCTTTCCTTCAGTCGTGTTTATATGTATTTTCTTCCATTGTTTTTTTTCTGGCCACACTTTCTCTTGGTCATGTATATTTTCCTTCTTGTTATCCTTTTCCCTGTGACTATTCTAAGCCTTCTGGATAATTCCTGTTCGTAGATTACAAAATAAACACAAGAACACTGATTCTACGAGGGAGGGTGGTGTGTTGTGGTGGGGAGAACATTATAAGGTTGAAGAAAAGTCTGGAGGCAGATCGAGGTAATACACATAAAAAGGCGTCAGGCAAAATTCAGACAGACATAAACAGAGAGCAGACAGACAAAAGACAAGCAAACAGTGAGCAGACGGACAGAACACCAACATCGACATACTCAAATAGAAAGCAGACAGATAGATAAAAGATCAGAGATAGGCAGACCGATAGATAGATAAACAGGAATAAACAGACAGATAAACAAGACCATTCCAGGACTTATAAATTCTGCGCAAACTTTAAAGCTAAGAATCTCTGCCACATAACTCCGCCCTCCACCCCCCTCCCACGTCATCCTCATATGCGATAAACCCTCACATGCCGGGAGGGGAGGCTGGGGAGGGGGATCAGGGAGAGGGGAGGCTAAGGGGGGGATCAGGGGGAGGGGAGGCTGAGAGGGGGGGATCAGGGGGGAGGCTGCTGCATTAATGTGAATAATGGAACCAAGTTATGAATATGCGGGGTGGAGAGA
>JAGKTI010037819.1:0-10826 GCA_018397915.1 Birgus latro | reverse complement strand
TTTTATTATCTTGTGAACATTATTTTCCTCAATGGAGGTGACAAACATATGGGCATTTAGGCAATCAAATATTCTCTGAATGGTAATACTGTGAGAGATGTTGCGTAACACAGCTGTGCAAATAACTAGTGGCATTGGCTGATGTTTTAAGAATTTTTGTTTACTCTTTTGCAAAATTTGAAAGCATTTCTCAGTTTCATGATAGATTTTAACTACACTCTCACTTGCATAGGGGAGGTCTTTCCTGTCTCTCTTGCCAACAAAAGTGCTCAAATAACTTGTCTTTTGACGCTTATACCAGTGCCTCTTGAGAAGGAAGAATGTTTGATTCGTCCATTTAACATATCCAGCAATCTTATAGAATTAAGAACACATTATTATTTCTTACCTGTGAAATATAATGCCATCTCTCTTCAGTCAATTCAAATGCCCAATTTTACATTCTTAAGCTGCACTGTGGACCATGACACTATATTTTCTAGACTCATCAGCTGATTTCAAAAGGCGCGGGCATCACGAGGGGTGCTTAAACATGGCTGCTACTACACCATCACGGACACACAAACTAATTGGTGTTACCATGAGAAAGCCCCTCCATATTATAGAGCTCAGTGGAGTGGCAGGCACTGCTGTAATTCAGTTTATGAAGCAGGAACATCTTTTACTCACAAAGTTCACTCATCAGTGGGATGTCTTAAAGCCTCTTTCTCCACAAATACACTCTAATCTCACCATTTCCCCCAAACTTAGCGTCTTATGGGGCACTTCCTCTGTTTTCATTCCTCAGTTGTTGTTGTAAAATATTCGCCCCACCACAAGGGTGGGGACACGGGCAAAGAGCCCGTCAGACAAAAGCAGCAAAAAAATCAGTGGCGGAAAAATAAATAAATAAATAAATAAATAAAAGCAGGAACAGTCCATAGCAAGACTGGCAAGGCAGCAGGAAGTCAGAGTTGGAGCAGGCAGATGGAGCAGAGTGCAGCAAGTTACGAGAGCTCATTCCTCAGAATTTCAGAAGTCTAAATGGGTTGATAATGCGAACTTTATTCTCCGGATTTCGTAACTATGATGGAAAATTCTTATTCTTGTTGCTCTTGTACACAATACCACTGATATTTGGTGTCTCCTTTGCTTCTATCAAACTTAGAATGAGAAAATACTTGTCAGATTATCTCCGACATTTGTTTCTGAGAGCATCTTTATTCTTCATCATCATGGCTACCCGTTGCCATGCTCCTGCTGCAGCTGGTAACATACTCACTTTGCTGGATATGTTGTTTTGTCAATAAGGCAATCCTTTTCATCAGATTTAGCCTTGCCTGTCAATGACATCTGGATCGGTACATAGGAATTTCCCCATGTCATGAAATCAGCAATGAAACTGGCCATTTCATAAAATGAACAAGTTGTCTGCTCTTTTTTCGAAATGTTCGCTTTCACAAGTGGGTAACCAGGAGGTGGTAACCAAGATCATGTGTTTATGTAAACAGGGAGTAATTAGACGTCTGTGAGTTGAGGGAATTAACGACAAACCAGAGTAAGGAAAAAGTAACTGATGTTTATGTGAACAGGAGGTATTGAACGATATGTGTATATTAACAGGAGGTATCGAACGATATGTGTGTGTTAACAGGAGGTAACCAAACTCTGATTGTGTTGATTGAAGGTAATCAAAATATTCATTTTAGCTAAAGAGTATCAACGAGATTTGTGTTGTGTTACGTGACTGTAACCAAACTATGAATAGGTCAGTAACTGTAACCAAGGTTTGTATGCATAAACCGAAGGTAACCATAAAGGTGCATTTGATTAAAGAAAAAAATGGATAATAAAGTCACTAAAAGGGTTGGTCTGGGAGGATGTGTGAGATGGATGGATGTGCCGTAACTGACTGGGGTGTGTGACTGGTGATTCTTGGCGGAGATTGGAGTTCACTCAAGGCACAATGAAACTGGGATGCATCTACGGAGCCTTAGGGGGACCTCATAGTGTAGGAGGTGTTGAACTATGTATGGGCGTTGATGCTATGGGAAGTAACCATTGTGATAATCTGAGCTTCTGAAACTAACCACAGAGTTTGAGATACTTTTCCTGTGAGTGGCTGGGATGTTGGAGAGCTGAAGGTTATGCAGAACGATGCTAGAGAAGGCCCGCACTGCTCCTGCATGCTGTACGAATACCTGAGTAACTGTGTGCATTGGTGGAGGTGAAGATGTGGCTGTGGAGTAGTGTGCAGCAGCTGGAGTTGAGGGATGGGGCAGTGGGATAAACATGGCTGCCATCAGACTTGGTACTGGACGTTGACAGACATTGCATCCCTAAACAAGATCTGGCTGACAGGGGTATACAGCTGAGGAGGTAAAGTTGACAGTTTTGAAGTTTTGTCTGAACCTGGAGATATTTCCCTTTGTGTAGCTTTTCAGGGGGATACTGCCCAAGTTTTAGTGACTTTAAAGGTTTCTGTTCACTGAGTCCCCATCAAGGATCAGGTTGAATGGGTCATGGAATTGATGGATGAAAGTTGAAGTTTATGCAGTTTTAAAGATACTGTTCAAATAGTTACCGCCTTTGTTAAGTTTCATGGTTTGTACTTGAGTTAAGTATTTTTATTAGCAACTTTTTAAAATGGAAGAAAGAGGAAAGGTATAAAGGAAGGAAAGAACTGTGAGAAAAGAGCTGACTTTTGTTAAAAATTTTAAAGCTAAATATACAGATAATAATTTTTCTTAATAACTAACTGCTTTTAGCATACTTTTAACAACATATAGCAGTTTTAGAGGTTGGGTTTTATTAGCAGATGATAGAACTGTAGACAAAAAGCAATTATTTTCAAAATGGTTATGCCAAAAATCCAGTGATTTGTATAATTTATTCAGGCCAGTTCCTGGCCACAAATAGGATGGATGGACAGTGTGAAGAGAGCGTTGGATGCGAGAGGGATGTCTGTTGAGCAAGGAAGAGTGGCTATGCATGATAGAAATGAATGGAGAGAAATTGTGAATGAATAAATGATGACGCAGCCCGGAGGGGATATACTCCTGCATTTTGCCTGATCAGCTATCAGGTCAGGTGTGGGTAAAGGGATGGGTCCATTATGATGCAGCAGAGGTAAACCAGTTTTGCTGTCAGGCCCTGCTGCGGATGTCACTGACTGCACTGTGCAGTTGACCCTCGTGTGGTGTGATACAGTGAGGATCTGTCCCTTCTCCCCTTTGGGGCTAAGATTCGAATGAATGTGTTTGAGTGGATGAGTAAACTGGGAGTGTGTCGTCCTGTCTCGGCTACCTCCCTTTCCTTGGGGGGAAGCAGCCTAGGTATATAGATAGATAGATAGATAGTTCCTGGCAATCTTATTCAACTTCAGAATAAGTATGGGCTTAACCCCCATCCACCGGGTTACGTCTATACACGTCACAGTCGGGCTTGGGGGGCCGCTGGGTGATGTGTTATACACGCAATTGTCTTCCCGCCACCGTTTGAACCAGCCGCCATTTCATCTCGCCACAAGAGGGTAGGGAGGGAGTCCCCACACTGCACACAAGCCAGAGTCAGTCTGCCACGTGCCTTTACCAGGTGTACGATGCTTCCTTCAGGTTCCTCTTCATCCAAAACCATCCCTGCTGCCTGTGGACAATTGCATCATCCACTCCAACCAAGCCTCATTCTAGGCGAGGGTTCAACGATGGTGCCATAGGGCGTGCCTTGGACGCCAATGTCTCTAGTTTATCTAGTAATGGAGACGTTATCAAACTGAGAGAAAAGCCATAGTCGTTGCTGCACGCACATGCATGAACACATCGGGTTCTTGTGGCGGAAATTAGTCCTCTTCATCACGTCATTACTCATCGACGCGACGACCTATACAGACGTGGGGAAACATTCATTCACAAGAAGAGTTGGTGAATAATATGGTCTTTAATTTGTTTCTCTAACTGCCATAGTTTCCAAGATAATAAAGTCTGAAAACAGGCTATTTTCGAGAAAATACCATTAGTGAGAGATTACCACGTTATTTCAATACTCAGTGCCTAGGGGTTAACAGGGCTGATGATGGCTGCAATTAACGCCTCCCATTCGAAATGTTTATCCAAATCTGAATCAAGCCAGGTGCAGGAGGCAAGATGAAAGTAAAAAGTGCTCATCAGACAATAATGCTACATCTAGATCATATATATATTTCATAAAATAACTTCCACAAATTTCTGTACTTTGTGGCTTTCTAAATTGCTGACGAGGTTGTACACTGTGGGAAGAAAACTGACCTTTCAGAGGTCTGATTGGTATAGTCAGGGAGAAAATTGGTCTAATACTCAACTGAGCCTACTTCACACTTAGGGCATGTCTATCACTTTCCTTCCTGATGCATAACTAACAAACAAAATCATATATGGGCAGAAAAATATACCAAGCCTCTATAAGCTTAGAAATATTAGTGAGACGCAGCAGATTCCATGACTCTGCATCTGGAATTAATTACCACTTCACTTCCATCATGGATCATTCATATTAATCAGGCTTCCACGAAATTATTTTTTGAACGGTTATGCATAACTCAGAGTACAGGCGTTGTAAAGGCTATATCTAACCCATTTACATCAGGAAATCTCCCCAAGTCTAAATATTTGTCTGCGATTGGTTAGAATGAAAAATAAAGTAATTTTCTTGAACTTGGGAGGCTAATTTCAATTTAAGAATTTCCTTTCTTACGGAATTATCGAGATTTTTTTTTTTTTTTTTTTTTTTTTTTTTTCAGAAGACGCTCTTCCGATCTGTGTGCGTCTTCTGTATTGCGTTAAGGTTAGTCTGGCATCTGCCACTCTGTTTCAGACAGCTATAAAAAACGGTTCCACTAACCCTGTCAGTCAGATGGCTACTTTGTTGTTAGTAGGTTCAGACACATTTGGTCTGGGTAAGAAAGACATGGTGTATTGTAGTGTAATTCAACTGAGTCCAAGGACATATCATTTTATTCTTACTATTTCTAAATAAATTACTCACCATTGGACAAAGTACTTGAACTGGAGGGGTTAGATACACCATTTGTAAACCTTTGCAACACGAGAAGCTACTCATAAGTTACATAAAATCGTCTGGCAGCATTAAGAATAAGTTTAAGATGACGTCATCCGAATCAAGGGGTTAATAAAGACAACATCTAAACCATTCAGTTAAAAATTTCTTCTCAGTTCAGTAAAACCGCTTGGTGGTAGTAAAATTAAATTACTTAAATATGTCACCTACCTCACAGAGTTAACGCAAAGCACAACCAGTCCCTTTGCCACAGCCTGGCTATAACACTATCACTGGCATCGGCTTCTAAAGAAAAGATAATGTGCTTAGAGCTGTACTCAAGGTGGCATAGGAGGATTCGTATCCTCCCCTTCAGTGATTAGTTTTGCACATTTTTTGTAGCAATGTACATAAGTGAGGCAAAATTATTGATAATGAAAAAAGTGATTTTTTAAAGCTGAATATGATGTGGTATTAGAAAACCAATGAATGTCCTATCAGGATAATTTTGAACCCAGTGAAATTCTACAGTATATTCATATCTGCAAGTGATTTCAATAAAACTGAACAGACCTTCTGAAATACAGGGTTTAGGCACAACCATTCTTAACCACCACCAACACCACCCACTCAGCTAGACAACCCAGCAGCTACCCGTCCAGCAGGTCAGCCAGTGAGCAACCAAACCAGCATCCCATTCATCCACCCAGTTAGCAAGCCAACAAGCCAGGTCAGACAGTCAAAAATCCAGCCGACCACCAGCTATTTATCTAGCCAGCCAACCCACCCAGCCAGCCTCCAACCCACCCTTCCACACATCCGACCAGCCAGCCACTAAGCCACCTACTCAGCTAGTTACTCACCATTTCACCATTCAAACAGGCAGCCACTCAATCAGCCAACCAGTCAGCCATCTAGACATTCAGCCAGCCAGACATTAAGTCAGGCAACGTCACAGCCAGTCGGCCATGCAGCCAACCATCCAGAAAAGCAACCAGACACCCTGACGCCATTCATCAGCCAGCAAGCCAGCCACCAGTCGTCCAACCAGCAAGCTATCCACCCGGCCAGCGTCCAGACAGACAGCCACCCACCAAGCCAGGTAATCAGCCAGCCAAGCAGTAACTGAGCATATCAACCAGCTGGCCAGCCAGTAACAATGTTAGTCATCATCCTACCAATTGGCCACCCAGCCAACATGCCAGTCAGCCACCCATCCATCCATCCATTCATCCATCCACCAGACCAGTCACATAGTCAAGGCAAACTCCAGCCAGCCACCCCACAAGCCACCCAATCATCCAGCCACCCAGACCTCCAACACCTCCAACACATGCCTTGAAACCATCGAACCAAACGTCAAGCCGTCAGCTAGTCATTCACCTAACCATCCAGCCAGCCCTCAAGCCAGCCAGCCAGCCACCCATCCACCCCCCAAGCCAGCTGACCACTCACCAAACCAGTCAGCTACCCAGCAACTTCCAACAAGCCAACCACCTAGTCAGCAGCCCCAACACCCACCCATCCATTCACCCATCAATTCCACCATCCAACCAGCCAGTCAGTCAGTAATCCAGCCGCTGTTAACCTAGCCATGTAGCCGTCCATACAGACATCCAGCTAAGCAGCCACTCATTGTGCCAAGGAACCAACTGGCCAGCCGCACATCCAGCCAGCCAGCCAGCTAGGTACCCGTCCCCCTACAACCCCTACAACCCACCCAGCCAGCTAGCCACTAGTCAACCCACCCATCCACCCTCCCATCCACCCTTCCATTTAGCCAAACGTCTGACCATATATTCACACACCTGATGAGCCATCCACTAAGTTATTCAACCATACAGGCAGCTCAGCACCTATTCAGTCGCGCACCAAGTCAGCTTACCTTCCAGTTACTCAGTAAGCCATCCAACCACCCAGCCAGAACGTCAGCCGGCAAGTCAGCCAACCTGTTAGACAGTCACCCAGCCAGTTAGTCAACTAGTCAACCATACAAACAGCCAGCTTGCATGGAAATCATCCATCCAGCCAGCAAACCAGCCGGCTAAAATACCAACCAGCCAGTCACTAAGCCAGACATCCAGTCACCCACCCAGACAACCACTTAGTCAGACAATTAACCAGCTAACAAGCTAGTGAGCTAGCCCCTCGGCCATCACCATCCACCCATCTATACAACCATCCACCCATCCAGGTAGCCAGCTAGGCACCCAATTAACAAGCCACCAGCCAGGCAGGCACCCAATTAACAAGCCACTAGCCAGGCAGGCACCCAAAGATTCAACAAGACAGCCAACCAGCCAGTTACCCTGTGAGCCTCAGCCAACTAATCAGTCAACCATCCAGGCAGCCAGTCAGCCATCAAGCCAGCCAAATATTCGGCCAGTCAGCCACACACCCAATCTGATAACAATCCAGCCACTCACCCAGCAAATCAGTCACACACATGACCAGTCAATCAGACAGCTAGCGAGCCATTCAACCAGCCAACCAGCCACTCAGCCAACCAGCCAGACAGCCACCCAGTCTGACAAGAAAGCAGTAACCTATCATGTAAGCCAGAGCCAGCCACACAGCCAGCCAGGCAATCAGCCATCCAATGGGCTAGCCAGCCACTCAGCCAGTCAGATAGACAACTGCCTAAAGAGACAATAAACTAGCCACCCATCCAGCAAGATAGAACCAGCCACACAGTCTGCAAGCCAGTCAGCCAGCTAACCAACCATCCAATGAGTCAACCAGGCACTCAACCAGCCAACCAGCAAACCACTCAGCTGGTCAAACACCCAAATAGCTGCCCAGACATCAAGACACCAAGATAGTCACCCAGCAAGCCATACACCCAGACAGCCACCGAGCCATTCATACACCCATATAGCCACCCAGCAAGCCATACACCCAGACAGCCACAAAGCCATTCATACACCCATAAAGCCACCCAGCAAGCCATACGCCCAGATAGTCACCCAGCCATTCATACACTCATATAGCCACCCAGCAAGCCATACACCCAGATAGCCACCCAGCCATTCATACACCCATATACCCACCCAGCAAACCATACACCCAGATAGCCACCCAGCCATCCATACACTCATGTAACTACCCAGCAAGCCGTACACCCAGATAGCCACCCAGCCATCCATATATCCAGATAACCTCCCAGACAGCCACCCAGCCAACCATATACCGAGATAGCCTCCCAGCCAGCCATATACTCGGTTGCCACCCAGCCAGCCATATGACCAGCCAGCCACATAGACAGATATACCAAGATAGCCACCCAGCCAGCCATACACCCAGATAGCCACCCAGCACTCCATACACTCAGATAACCACCAGCCATCCACATACCCAGATAGTCACCCAGTCAGCCAGACACCCACATAGCCACCCAGCCACCCAGGCAGCCAGACACCCATATAGCCATCTGACCAGCCATAACTAATCGTCCATGTATTCACCCAGCCATTTAAGATTCCAGTGAGCAAGATATCCAGGCAGCTGCCCAGCCACCACTCATCCATCCATCCATACACCCACACACCCATCTGTCCCTCAACCAATCACCATCCAACCATCCACCCACCCTGCCACCCACCCATCCGTCTATCCCTCAATCAACCAGCTTGCCATACCACAAGCCAACCAATCAGCCATTCATTTTGCCATCCAGTCGGCTAGCTAGTCACGCACCAACATTCTTACCTACCTATACTGAGAGCCATCCAACTACCTCACTAGATGGTCAGCCAATCAGTCAACCTACCAGTAAGCCCGAGAGCCAGGCAACCAACCAGCCAGCCAGCCAGTTAGCAAGCTAGTCATTCACAAGCCAACTATCCAGTCATAACCACATCTAATCTACCATCCACCCAACTAGTCAGCCAGCTAATCGCTTGGCCATTCAGTCAGCCAACTAGAAAGCCAGTCACTTAGCCAGCCAATCAGCCATCCAGCAACCCAGCCAACTCTCCACCAAGCCAGCAAGCGAGCCAGTTAGTGATCCAGCTCCTATCATCCTGCTAGCTTACCAGCCAGCATGGCAGCTTGCTAATCACCCAGCCAGACACTCAGGAGGCCAAACAGTTACCCGGCCACTGTCAGACAGCCATTTTACCAGCCACACACTCACCCACTCAATCACTCCACCACGCAGACAACCTCCCAGCCAGACAGGCACCCAGCTAGCCAGGCACTCGGCCAGTCAGCTACTCAGCCAGCCAGCCAGTAGGAAGCCAAGCAATCTATCATCCAATCCAGCCAGTTAACCAATATACAAGCCAACCAGTTAACACAGCAGTTGGACAATGCCAGTGAGCTACCCACCCACCCTCCAAGTTACCCAACCAGCCAGACAACCTTTCATCCTTCCACCATACTTCCATCCATCCATCCATCCAGACAGACAGATAGCCGTCAGTCAGCCAGTTGATTAGCCAGCCAGCTAACCAAACAGCCAGCTAATCGGCTATCCACCCAGACAGCCATCCAATCAGTCAACCAGCCTGGCAGACAATGCCAGCAAGCCAACCGCCCACCCACTCAGCTATCTAGTCAGTCAGCAAGCCATTCATTCATTCATTATGCATCCATTCATCTTAGGACGCCAACATCCATCTACTCAGCCAGCCAGCCAACCAGTAAACCAACCACCCACACAAGCCAGACAGACAGGGATAGATACCCAACCACCCAGCCACCAAGCCACCAAGGCAATCAGACACCCAACCGGGCAGCTACTCCACCAGCTGGCCTCCTAACCAGGGACTCAGTTGACTAGCCAATCCCTAACCCAGCTAGCCAGTCACCCACTCAGCCAGCTCAGTCAAACAGCAAGCCACCCATTCACCCATCCAGTCACCTACCCAGCTACCCAACCAGCAGTCCTCTCAGCCACTGACCCAACTACCCATCCACTCGGTCATAGGTCCAAGAGTCACTTAGCCACCCATTCACCCAACCATGCATCAGCCACACATTCAGCTAGTCTTCCAGCCAGCCACCCAGCCAGTCAGGCAGCTAATTAGACAACTACTCACTCAATCAGCCAGTCTGCTACCTATCCATCCATCCAGCATAAATTTTATTAACCCAAACAGCCAGCCAACCAGTCAGCCACACAGCCTCTTACAAACCGACTCACCTCTCCAGTTCAACACCCACTCATCTAGCCAGCCGGACACTCAGAAAGCCACCTTACAAGAAACGTTTCCAGCCAGCTACATAGTCAGCTAACGAGTTACCAAGCAAGCTGCCAGCTAGTCACCCAACTAAGCAGTCAGCCATTCACCCATCCAGACGGCCAGTCACCCTGCCAGCCAGTCAAACACCCAGCCATCCAGCTAACCACTTAACCAGCCAGTCACCCATCAAGCCAGCCATGTAGAAAGCCAGTCACTAAATAAGCTAGCCACCTAGCCACCAATCCTGTAGCCAGCCACACGTCACCCAGCCTGCCATCCGACCAGGCAGACACAGACCTGGCCACCCCACCACCCAGTCAACCACCCAGCAAGTCCACCAGCCAGCCAACTACTCGTTATGCTGGTAAATCAACCACCCACTCACACACTCATCCAGCCAGTCAGCCACCCAGCCAGCCACCGCACAAACCACGAACTAACTCCCCAGTTAGTAAGGCTGCCACCCAGCCACCCAGACATCCAGCCACCTAACAAGCCAGTCACCCAGCCAGTAAAGCTGCCAACCAGACATCCAACTAGCCACCCACCCACCCACCCAGGTACATAAACAGGAAGCCAGGCAGCCACTAGGTAAGCCAGCCACCCGGTCAGTCAGCCAGACAATAAACC
>JAGKTI010037817.1:0-10826 GCA_018397915.1 Birgus latro | reverse complement strand
TTACCTCTCTTTCTCCATTTGTTCCATGCCATGTCCCTCTCTTTTTTTACTATCATACACCTTCTATTAAACCACACCTTTTTCCTGTTTTCTTTCCCACTTACGCTTGGCACATATTTTTCCACTCCCAAATTGTAGAGGTCTAAAACGATATCCCACTTCCTCTGTATCTCTCTTGTTTCTCTGAATTTTCTCCAGTCTGCATTTTCAAAAATTTTTCTCAATTCTGCAAAGTTTGTTTTCCCAAAGTTGTATCTTCCTTGCCTATAAAGCTCATCTCTTGGCACCACGTTCCCTGTTATCATCTGGAACTCAATGACCACATGATCACTTTTTCCTATAGGACACAGATAATTTAAAGATTCAATTACATCAGGTTCTTTGGATAGTAGCAAATCTAATCTTGCTGGTGTGTCATCACCTCTGAATCATGTCTCTTCTTTAACCCACTGCATCATTAAATTTTTCATTGCTATGTTTAACAGTTTAGTGCCCCACAAATCTTCGCTGCCTCCTGAGTCCCATTCCTCCCAGTTCACCTCTTTACAATTAAAGTCACCCATTAGGATTATATTGTTGCTTCCCTCGATCACTTTCTGTAGATAACTAACCATGTCTGACAACATCTCCTGGTATTCGTCGTCATTCCATGCTCTCGTCTTAGGGGGAACATATACCACTGCCATATCTCTCTTACCATTATCCCCAGTTTCTAATTTCATATTTATCGCTTCGACCCTGCCCTCTGCCATTTCCATAGTATCTACATTTATATTATCCTTCACTGGTATCATCACTCCTCCCCCCATTTTTTCTTTTCTGTCTCCTCTCCATAATTTGTATTTCCCACCTCCCATATGAATATCAATAACTTCTTTCAATTTAGTCTGTACAAAGCACATAACATCAGGTTCGTGTACCCCAAAAAAATCATTGACTTCTAACCTTGCCGATATTAGTCCATCAGTGTTTGTGTATGCCACTTTCAAACTTTTTTCATCATTTTTTATCCTCTCGTCTCGCCTTCCCTCCGTCGGTACCACTTTCTCAATTTCTGGTCCATAACTCTCCAATAGAACTCTGTCTTCTCTTTCTCCATTCGCTGTTCGTTTTTTATCTTTGCTTCCTTTACTAACTTCTTTAATTTAGCTCTTTCCTCGTCATTTGCATCTCTCCTAATCCAAACATTTTTAAACCCCTCTTTATCTGACAATTTCCACGTTCTACTTATGATTTCATTCACTATTACTTGAGACTTGAACTTTACTTTCAAAGGCCGTGCCCCACCATCCTTGTACTTTCCTAACCTAAACACTTCAATCTCTTCTTGGGCTTCATTGTTTCCCTCCATAACCACTGATATTATTTCTTTAGCCTTGCTCAGTTCCTCTCTCTCTCTTTCAGATCTTACTGTCATTCGTTTTTCTTTTATTCCTGAGATTATCACACATTTTTTCTTGTCTGCTACATCCCTGACCAAAGATTCTCTACTTCTTAGTACTTTAACCACTTCCTTCTCCACTTTTTCCTTACTTTGTTGTTCTATGATCTCTTTCAAATTTACATTTCCTTCCTCCTGTATTTTCTTCTACCCCGTATGTTGCTCCTTGCTTTCCTGAATATGCTCATCTTGCCTCCTCGATTTTGATTCGTACTCATCTAGTTTACTTTTCATTCTGTCCCTTTCTTCTTCCAACCTCTTATTCTCCCTCTTGAGCTGTTTTATTTAATTTGATGAGGACTCGTTACGCACCTTTAATTCTGTGACTTCTTTTTCTTGTTCCTCACTACGTGTGTTAACTTTTTCCAATTTACTCTGTAGGACTTTGATCTCTCTCTCCTGCTCTAAGATCTGTTCCTGTAACTCTCTAATTACTTCCCATACCTTTTTTAATTCCTGGACATTCCTCTCCGCCGTTTTCTCTACTCCTGCTACTCTTGTTTGTTGCAGCTTATCACTTCCTTTACTAACATTTTCTTCGGAGAAGCCCACAAATTCTCCCTCACCAGTTGTAAACAATCTTCTGTCTCTCTCCGCCATGATACAACCATATGGAAACTTACTTTTTCACTGTCTTGTATTTTTAGGGCCGAAACCTGCGGGTTTTTTTAACTATATCCGACGGGACCACCACTCACGCATTCAACCACATAATCACAATAGTTTGTCTCCTTTTCGCCGCTGGTTCAGCGATTATTCCTCTCAATCCAGGAGCAGCTCCGACTCCGACTCTCTCCACCACCCGTGTGTATGAGTGTGTGTGTGTGTGTGTGTGGCGTATTCTCTGTTCCTTGCACCACGTTTGCCTAACACATGCGATGCACACAATAGATTTCTCCACGAACATTCGCTGCACGACGTGCGTATATAATGTCATATATGTGTCGCTGTGTGGCGTATTTTCTTGTCTCTGATCATTACGTAACTTTCCGCTGTCAGTCAATGCACGCAATATTTCTCGGTGAACGCTTGCTGCACTATTTTATGTGTATATTTCACACTGAACCAAATGCAGTATAAAACACTATCACATGATTCCATCCCAGCCTCCTCTGTTATTCCCTTCCTTACTGTATGGCATACGAGAGCGCCTGCTCCCTTAGCAACTGATGCATATGTCTATGTATCTCTATGGCATAACATAATGCCTGCTATGTTAGGTTAGTTATTTCACTAATCCAGGCACTATATATTTCACAGATATAAGTATTGGCTTCACTATAAGGGTAAAATACATCATTTTACGGTAAAATGCATCATTTTACGGGCAGGGTGAGTGGAAACCCTGCTGTAACAAACCAGACTCCTGCTTCTAGGCCTAACGGCTGATAACGGGCCCCAGTGCTTTACAAACAATATACTGTATCTATGTTCAATAGACACAATCACTTCACAGCATAGTAAAAAACACTGTACAATCACAATTTTTCAATAATGGCTTCAGCCTTGGGTGGGAGGGGGAAATGGCGGATTTAAAGGGACAACTCAACACAGCACGACCCTGGTGTCTGGCTGCTAGTGGAGCACTGAGATTCTATCAGTACGTACAGGCACATATGAGCCATTGCAGTGTTGCCAAAGTCTTACCTCGGAAGAGACACGTGGCTACTAGAACGCTACAGAATTTGATGCAAATCGACCGAAAACTTATTTTTTGGTTAATTTTTTTTTGCGTTTTCACGCGATTTGAGGTCCTGTGCTTTGGCACACCACACCACATGAAACGCAAATTACGGTCCCGTACTCAAAAGGGTTATATATGAAGTAAATGGAAAGTTTTTGAGTGCCATGAAGAGTATTTATGAGGGTGCAAAGGCTGCAGTGTGTGTGTGTGGATGGTGAACTGAGTGAATTTTTCTATCTGAGTGTTGAATTGAAACAGGGGTGTGTCATGTCCCCACAGTTGTTCAGTCTGTATATGGATGGGGTTATAAAAGAGATACAAGGCAGGGCAGTGGATGTTGGAGTGGCCCTAGTGAGAGAGGGCAGTGTTTGGAAACTTCCTGTACCGTTGTTTGCAGATGATACTGTATTGTTAAGTGAAGACGAAGGGGAACTGTAACTCTTGGTGAATGAGTTTGGAAGTATGTGTAAGAAATGGAATCTAAAGGTGAATGTAGGGAAGAGTAAAGTTATGGGCTTTTGAGAGAAGTAAAGTCACTGAATGTACAGTGAGGCTGGATGATGATGAAATGGAAATTGTGAGTATGTTTAAGTACTTGGGTAGCGTGATGAGTACGCATGAAAGTTTAGAGGTTGAAGTGCTTAAAAGGGTACAGCAAGGAAGAAAAGTGGCTGGTTTTTTTAAAGCAGTGATAAGGAACTGGGAAGTGAGCATGAAAGTAGAAATGTCACTGCATGACAGTATTGTGATACGAACTACAATGTGTGGAAGTGAAGCCTGGACCTTGTTAGAATGACACAAGTCAAAGAGTGAGAGCAGTGAAAATGAGTCATTTGAGAGGAGCTTGTGGAGTTACAGGGAGAGACAAGCTGACAGATCAGGAAGTGAAGGAACACTGTGGCGTGGATGTGGATGTGATAGAATGCATTTGAAGAAGTACACTGAGGTGGTTTGGCCACGTGGAGAGGATGGAGAGCAAGAGACTAACAAGGAGAGTGTATGCGAGTGAGGCAGGGGGGGGGAGGGAGAGGGAGGCCGAGGATGAGATGGGTGGATGGAGTGGAGAGGTATGTGGGTGAGGGGAATGTGAGCTTAGAGCAAGGCAGTGAAGTGGTATCGGACAGGGCGACATGGAGGCAATTTGTTTGTGGCTACCCCTTAAGGGATTGAGGTGTCTGGCAATAGATAGATAGATAGATAGACCATTCATTTCCAGTGCCATCCCTCTCTCCATTACTCGTTTTTCTACTTCTCTCTTCACCCCATCCATATATATATTGAACAACCATGGGGACATCACACAACCTTGTCGTATGCCCACATTGATCATGAACCATTCACTTACATGCCCACTTACCCTTACACATGCCCTACTACCATCATAAAATCTCTTGACAGCACCTAGCAGCTTACCATCTACATCGTACAAGCGCAAAGCCTTCCACGATCCTTCTCTGTCTACTTTGTCGTATGCTTTATCCAGATCTATAAATGCCAGCCCCTGGGTAAGGGGCTGGATCCATTATGATGTGGCAGGGGTAAACCAGCTTTGTTGTCGGTCCCTGCTGCGGATGTCACTGACTGCACTGCGTAGGTGACCCTCGTGCGGTGTGGTGCGGTGAGGATCTGTAACCTTCTCCCCTTTGGGGCTAAGATGCGAATGAATGTGTATGAGTGGATGAGTAAATTGGTAGTGTGTTGACCTGTCTTGGCTACCTCCCTTTTCTTGGGGGAAGCAGCCTAGGTATATAGAATAGAATAGAATAAATGCCAGAAATGACTTATAGTCCTTCTCACAACCCTTCTCCACTTTCTGCCTCACTGCAGATATTTGATCCATACATCCTATACCACTCCTAAAGCCATCCTGTTCATCACTCACTAGGACTTCTGATATCTCTCGTACTATCTATCTATCTATTGCCAGACACCTAAATCCCGTAAGGGGTGACCACGAACAAATCACCTCCATGTCGCCCTGTCCCCCGCCATTTCATTGCCCTGCTCCCAGCTCACACCGCCCTCTCTCATGTACCTCTCCACTCCATCCCTTTATCTCATCCTTGGCCTCCCCCTCCCTCTCTCCCCCCTCCACCTCACTCACATACACTCTCCTCGTCAGTCTCTCACTCTCATCCTCTCCCCATGGCCAAACCACTTCATTGTATTTCTCCTAATGCTTCCTATCACATCCACACCACAATGCTTCTTCACTTCCTCGTTTGTCAATCTGTCTCTCCATGTGACTCCACATTCTCCTCTCAAATAACTCATTTCCACTGCTCTCATTCTTGACGTCTGTCCCTCCAACAAGGTCCAAGCTTTACTTTCATACATTAGAGTTGGTATCACAATACTGTCATGTAGCAACTTTTTCACTTTCATGCTCACTTCTGTGTTTCTTATCACTGCTTTCAAGGGACCAGCAACCTTTCTTCCTTGTTGTAACCTTTCAAGCACTTCACCTTCTAAACTTCCATCCCTACTCAACACACTACCCAAATACTTAAATGCACTCACATTTTCCATTTCCTCCTCATCCAAACTCACTGTACATTCACTGACTTCACTTCTCTCGAAGACCATAACTTTACTCTTCCCTACACTCAGCTTTAGGTTTTGTTTCTTACACTCTCTCCCAGACTCATCCACCAAGCCTTGCAGTGTCCCTTTGTTTTCACTTAACAGCACAGTATCATCTGCAAAGAACAGTACAGATAGTTTCCAAACACTGCCCTCTCTCATTAGGGCCGCTCCAACAACCTTTCCTACAACACGCAATAAACTTATGCCCCGATAATTCTTGCACTCACTTCACTCACCTTTATTTTTCAACAGGGGCACAGTTACAGCCTTCCTCCACTCTGCTGGCACAGTTTCACTCATCTATGCCTTCTTACATATCTCTAGCAAGCTTGTCATTCCACTCTCCACTACACTTAATCATCTCTGGATGCACCTCATCAACCCCAGCTGCTTTCTCATTTTCCTGCCGCTTCACAGTGTTCTTCACCTGTGCGAGTGTCACGTTTCCTGGCACTGCATTCCTCCTCTGCACACCCCCAAAACCAATCATGTTTACAGCTGCTCTGCTCTCTCTCTCTGTTCCCATTCATCAGGCTTTCAGAATATTCTTTCCATCTTGTCCTTATTTCTTTCCCATGGGTTAATAATCTACAACTTACATCCTTCACAGTTTCTGCTGTCACTTCTACATTTCCACATCTCTTTCCAAAATAACTCCTATTTTCAGAATAATTTGCATTAATTTTGCTTCTTTCATCATCATTTACTTCCTTCTTATGTGTCACAAGTTAATACAACTTAATCAATTGAGGTACGTTGTATGGAAACCGTTTCTTTGTCTGAGATGGAGTCAAGAACTTCGAAGGCTTAAATGATCAAAAGAATGCATGGATGAACCATTTTACTTGAGTACCAGTGTTCTTTTCATAGCCATAGTTTTTTGCATTCCAGTTCCTATTTTGGGGTCCTACCCATCACATTAATTTGTGAAAAAAGGGTTAGGATGAATATGTCAACTCCATAGCTGGGTACTTTGTAAGGGTTGTACATCGTTTTGTTTTGTTTGTAAAGACTCAACGTGCTTCCATGCCATCGGCTTTGGTCACCTAATGGCCGCTTTCCATTGTGTTTCATCTCTGGCAGTCTTCTTATTCAATCCCTTATCCCTCAGGTCACATCCTATGACCTCGTCCCATGTCTTTTTCGGTCTTCTTCTCACAGCTCTACCCCAAGTGTTCACACCTCTCACATTCTGCACCCAGTTGACTTCCCCCAGCCTCTCCACATGCCCAGACCATTTCAATCTACCTTTCCTCATCTCAACACCAATACACTCCAGTCCCACCTTTCTCTTAAGTCTTCCGTCGTCAACCTAGCCCCCCACACCTCTCAATCAGGGACGCACTGCACATCCGCTTAACCCCTACACCACAGGGTTATCGGAGGTTTTCCATGCCATTCCCGCGGGGATATTCACGCTCCGACTGACTTTTTGAAAATATTTGCCAAAAATCAGTTATTAGTCCTAAAATATTATAATTACATATGCATATGGCACATACCTTCAACTTTCTCCTGGGATGTTTTTCTAGCACTCGTCGACTACCATAGGACTTGTGGAGACTTCTGAAGTTGAGTAACTAAGTCTCCACTTTACACTTCCCGACATCCCCTAATCTGAATACCACTGCCAGATATTATCACTAGAAACACTATTCAATGATTTCCAAGTAGTTTGGAATCCATACTAAAAAAAAAAAAAAACCCTGGGGGTAGGGGGTTTTTCAAGAATTCTCCCCCAGTATCCCTGCTTGTCGTAAGAGGCGACTAAAAGGGTTGGTGGTGGGTTAGTGCCCCACCCCGTAAAAACAACTAACTTGTAGGAGGAGGCCGTAGCACGGGCCGAACAGGGTAGTACTCCCGAGGGGAATGGAATGTTGGCGATAGGGAGAGCTGGAGCTCCTTTCACTAGCTACCTAGTCATCCTCCTTTGCTAACCTTTTCAGTGTGACAGTAACATGGAGAGTAGACCAGCATACTCTCCCAAACATTTCCTCTAACTATCATATGCACTACACCACATGCACTTTACATATCACACAACGTATCCCACTACGTTACAGGGGTTGACACCAGCAAGGGCATGCGGCCAGAAAACTTTGCCCCCGCTACCTAGTGGCGGACTTTCAGGGGGAGGCTTGACAGGGGTTCCGCCGGCATAGATCACGGGTCCGGGGCAAGATGGGGCTCGAACCTGTGCTAGAGGGTACAGGGCATTGCGGTTCCCAGGCTGCCGCTTCCGCTCAATAGAGAGGGGCCCGAACCTGGGAGTAGCGCCCCAGGAGGCTGCCCTATCAGTGGGTGTATAATGGCGGGGCAGTTGCAGTGCCAAGGCGCGCTTGGAGGGTGTCCCTGCAGGTGTCCTGGCAGGGTGCCCCGAGGCCACTACCACAGCCACTAGTAAGCTGGTGGGCTAGGGGTCCCAGATCCATTGCCTGGACCTAGGACTGTGCAATGGGCTGGGCCTTTGGAATGTTTACCCCCCTTTATCTTACCGACTGTGACCAAATACAAATATATGCATCAAAGCAAGCCTGAGGATAGCAAATCACCCAGGGGGTTTAGGGTGGGTTTGTGGAATGTGGGAAGTTTGAGGGGAAGAGCGGGGGAAGTTGTTGAGGCATTTAGTAGGAGGTGGGTGGATGTGGCTTGTTTGCAGGAAGTCCGGTACAGGGGTGGATCAGCCAGAAAGATTGCTGGGAAGGATTGCTACTATAAGCTGTTTTGGCAGGGGGGAACTGACGGATGTGGGGGTGTGGGTGTGTTGGTTGCGGAGAAATGGGTGGAGTATGTTATGAATGTCATGAGAGTAAGTGAGAGGATAATAGTAGTGAAAATTTTGATTGGACGGGTGATGATTTCAGTTATATCAGCATATGCTCCACAGGTAGGATTGGATGACGCATAGAAGGATAGATTTTGGGATGATTTAATACGTGTAGTGAGTGGTATGGGTGATGATGAGGTAGTGGTTCTGGGAGGGGATTTAAATGGTTATGTTGGTGAAGCAGCTCAAGGTTATGAAGGAGTCCATGGAGGATGTGCACATGGTGTGAGGAATGCAGAAGGGGAAAGAATACTCGAGTTTGGGGAGGCTATGGACATGATTGTGTGCAACACACATTTTAGAAAAAGAGTGAGTAGATTGATTACGTACGAGTCCGGGGGAAATAGTAGTCAGATAGATTATTTTCTGGTCAGGAGGGTTGATAGGAGATTAGTGAGGGATGTTAAAGTTGTAGGAAGCGAGGAGTGTGTGCAGCAGCACAAACTGTTGATTTGTGACATGGTGCTTAAGGAACGAATGATGAGAAGGAGGACATATGTACCTAGGAGGAAAATATGGAAGCTGGGAAACCAATCAGTATGGGATGCCTTTTATAGTGAGATGAGGAGAGTGGTGGCTGAACAGGAAGCCATAGATAGAGACGTTAATGAACAGTATAGAGCCCTTAAGAACAACCTCTTGAGAGTTACCGATGCAATATGCGGTTGGACAAGAGGCCCACCAAGACATAAAGTAATTTGGTGGTGGGATGAGGGTGTAGAAGCTGCAGTTAAGGAGAAAAGAAGGCTTTTTAGGGAATGGAAGAAGGGTGGTAACAGGGAGGAGTACTTGGCTGCCAAGCACAGGGCTAGACGAGAGGTATACAGGGCGAAGTCTGAGTCGCAGAGACTTTTACTTGATAATCTAAATTATGAAGGAAGGAAAATATGGTTTTTAGGGTGGCAAATCAGGTGAAGAGAGATAATCGGGACATTGTAGGCGAGCAGTGTGTGAAGAATGATGAAGGAAGGGTAGTGGTAAACAGTGAGGATATTAAAGATGCATGGAGAGAGCATTATAGCCGGTTGTTGAATGAGGAGTTTGATTGGGATAGGGAAGGTTTGGAGCCAGCTGATCCAGTGTTTGGGCCTTGGCCTTTGATTGACGCTGCTACTGTGAGTGAGGCAACAGGCAGGATGCGGGTGGGGAAGGCGGCAGGTGTGTCTGGGTTGAATGCTGAAATGTTGAAGGCCTCAGGAGATATTGGGGTGAGGTTAGTCACTGACCTGATAAATATGATTATATATGAGTGTGTGGTCCCAGATGATTGGCTGAAGAGTGTAATTGTAAATGTGTACAAAGGGAAGGGTGATGCCCTGGAAAGGGGAAATTACAGAGGTATAAAGCTCTTAGATCAGATAATGAAAGTAATGGAGAGAGTTCTAGAAGGTATGATTAGAGAAAGAGTGAATATCAATAAGATGCAGTTTGGGTTTATGCCAGGCAGGGGGACCACTGATGCCGTATTCATTGTTCGACAGCTTCAGGAAAAATATATTGGAAAGAAAAGGGAATTGTATTTTGTTTTTGTTGATTTGGAAAAGGCCTTTGACAGAGTCCCTAGAGAGGTGGTGAAGTGGGCAATGAGAAAGCTGGGGTTGGAAGAGTGGCTGGTTAGGGTGGTTATGGCCATGTACGTGGGTGCTCGCACCCAGGTAAGAGTGAATGGAGTTTTGAGTGATGAGTTTCCCGTGAATGTTGGTGTGCATCAGGGGTCAGTTTTGAGTCCCTTGTTGTTTATCATGGTGCTTGAAGCCCTCTCACGTGACTTCAGAGATGGACTCCCATGGGAGATGTTGTATGCTGATGATTTGGTGTTGATTGCTGAGAATGAAGGGGAGGCTGAGGAAAGATTTAAGAAGTCGAGAGATGGTATGGGGTACAAGGGCTTAAGGGTAAATACAGATAAAACAAAAGTGATGATATCTAGGGTTGGTGGCGGTACAATCAGAGGAGAGGGTGAGTGGCCATGTGCAGTTTGCCACATGGGTGTGGGAAGTAATTCCATCTTGTGCAGTGTTTGTGATAGATGGGTGCACAAGAGATGTAGTGGTATTAGAGGTAGACTGCGAGATAATGCTGATTTCATGTGTGCGGTGTGTCGGGGAGAGCAGGTGGAGATTGTTAGGCATGAGAGGGTTGAACTTGCAGGTGAGTCTCTTGAGTGTGTGGAGGAGTTTTGTTATCTGGGAGACATGTTATGTGCCAAAGGTGGGGCTGGAGTTAGCTCGGTTGCTAGAGTGAGAAGTGGTTGGAAGAAGTTCAGGGAGCTGTTGCCTCTCCTGACA
>JAGKTI010037816.1:0-10826 GCA_018397915.1 Birgus latro | reverse complement strand
GTGTGTGTGTGTGTGTGTGTGTGTTTTGTGTTCCTTTAACTAAAATAGAATTTAACTAAAATAGAATGTTGTCTAACTCGAGTAAGAGTACTTCAGGGAGTAGACTGTAGCACCAGTCGAGCAGGGCAGTACTCCCAAGGTGGATGGAAAGCTGATGACAGGGAGAGCTGGAGCTCCCTTTTTTTCGTGACTAGCTCCCGACCATCCTCCTCTGCTGGACTTTTTCAGTGTTTCAGTAACACAGAGGGTAGGCCAGCATGCTTTCCAATACAAGTTACTCTTACTGTCAACACCAAACTACACATCACACACTTCAATTCGTATTCAAAATTTAACAATAACAATTGCATCTAATAACCAAGCCTCGGAGCCCCCGTGGGGGGTGGAGGTGACGACCCAGCAAGATGCCTGGAACCAATGTCTGAATCACTTCTCTATTTCTGCAACATTCGCGGCCTTTCCTCTAACTTTCTCTCCATTGACCACCACCTCTCCTCCTCTGGACCTCACCTTTTCTTAACTGAGACTCAGATGTCTGAGGCGACTGATAGCAAACCCTTCTCTGTATCCTCCTACTATGTACTCGTTTCAAACCCAAATGTATCTGTTGTTTATATGTATGCAACGACATATCTTGCTTTCGTGTTCCTGAACTTCATTCTTCTGAATTCTCTACTCTCTGGCTTAGGCTTTCCTGTCATTCTCTGACTAAATATATCTGTGCTGTTTA
Source organism: Birgus latro (assembly GCA_018397915.1). Taxonomy (NCBI): domain Eukaryota; kingdom Metazoa; phylum Arthropoda; class Malacostraca; order Decapoda; family Coenobitidae; genus Birgus; species Birgus latro. The sequence continues at coordinate 10,096 of JAGKTI010037816.1, read as the reverse complement.
CTTATCCCCTAATTCTGCTATGAAAAAATTCTTTGACTATCTTACTTCCACATCCTATTGTTGGTCACAACCTCTTAATGATGTAATGAAAGTCCTGGAGTAGCTATTTAATTGTGGAGCACGGGGACAGTATCTTGCCCGTATGAGAGTTACCCCTCAACTGCCGGGACATATGGTGCTGGTTGGTGTTTGAGCCTTGGAGAGGCTGATTATGTCAGCAGTTTTAGTGGGGCACATAGTGAGGGGGGGGGCATATACTGTATACATACACATAATGGGGATGATACATAAATATAAGGGGACTGTATACATACACATAATGGGGATGATACATAAATATAAGGGGATTGGTAAAATACTCCCCTGGGTAGCTGAGATGGTGTCTCCTGACACTAGAGAGGCGGTAGATGGGGTCGTTCATATGATTAAGTAGGTGTGAGGTTGTACAAGTGGGGAGTATGATACAGAGGAAGGAGGGAGGGATTATGATACAGGGGATGGTAGGGAGTAATTATGATACAGGGGTCGGAGGAAGGGATTATGATACAGGGTTGGAGGGAGGACATGGCCATATCAAAGGGAGGTAAGCTAGAAATATACATGGTTACAATGGAAGGTATGTTGATATAAGATACACAAGGAGTCATGTTGTTATATGATACACAAGGAGTCAAGTTGATATATGATACACAGTGAGTCATGTTGATATAGGATACACAAGAAGGACTCAGGTTCTTATGACTATATAAGTAGATAACTTTTGTTGGGTACACAAGCCTTTCCATTTTATTTTTTTTATTATTTTTTTTCTATGTTAGTTTCTATATCTCACACATTACGGTATCAGAGATATGCCAACATTTGCTGGTGGTACTTTTTCTGTCCAAGTTTATTATTGAGCAGGTGGCATTGGTAATCACTGTCTGCGAGAGCACTAAGTACGGGTAGCTTCAACGTCTTGTGGAGGGTGTACTATGCCAGGTGCGATTCTGATTTCCTGTACTCTGTGTTCCATTTTCTGGACACAACAGTGCACTGCACAGATGACGAGGAGAAAACCTATGAAAGAGATAGGGGGCCAGCACTGCCAGCAGGTAGACAGCTAACATCATACCTAGAAGATTAGGTTAGAATTAATGAGAGTTCCTGGAGAGGTTGACGGACGGAACGCAGTTTGAATCGATATTGATTGGTTGATGAATGAGTAGGCATAGGGGGAGATGAAGGAGACTGATGGATAGGTGGAGATGGGGTAGATTGAGGGATTTGTGGAGTAGGAGGGAGAGCAGTAGGTTGTGCAAGTGATTCTTCCAACACTAGGCCTCGTGGTGCACGTTTTAGATCGTCAGATTGGACCCACTTGGTGTCTGTAGTGAAGAGGTCTTGGATGTGGAACTTGTTTGCTTGTTTATTTAGTACGCGATGGGGGCCGGTAAATTTGTCATCTAATTTAAAGGTGTGCCTATGGGAATGAGTAAAGATTAGATCACCGACGTTGATAGTGATAGGAGAGGCAGATTTATGTTGGCGTTGTAAAATGTCCGCCTTAGATGAAGCGAGATTGGATGTTACATTTTGATGGATTGTTTGGAAGTTGGCCAATTTGACTTTGACATAATCATCCATGTTATAGATGGGGTCTGGCTTTGAGTATAACAGAGTGTATGGTAGGTGTTTGTCAAAACCAAAGAAGACAAAGAAAGGACATTCGCCAGTGGAATCGTTGATGGAGCTATTGACTGAGGATGCCACTTGGGGAATCGTCATTCCATGAAGAACTATGGGAGCCTAGGTGTCTGAGGCACTCTAAGATCTTCCTATTATGGCATTCTACAATGCCATTGGAAGCTGGATTGCATTTATTAATTTTAAAGCAGTGACAGATCTCATCCAGGAGCCTATTGCTGAACTCAGTACAGTTGTCGGTGAGGATGGTATGTGGTGTACTGAACGGGCAAATTACGTGATCTACGAAGGCACGTGCAACACTCTTCGTGGTCTTATCTGATAGGGGTACGAGGACACAGTAGCGTGAGAAGTGGTCGACTGCTACAAACGAATACTCTGCTCCTGATTCCATAAGAGGGAGTTTTAGAAGATCGATGGACACTGTTTCCCATGGCCGTAACGGGATTGGGTATTGTAAGAGAGGTGCAGGTAAGCCTGTGGAACCTTTGTGGCGGTGGCACGAGATGCAAGTGTCACAGTGCGCATTGATATTGCGACGCATGGTTGGCCAATAGTACTCGAGACGTGCTTGGCGCAAGCATCGGTCTTTACCTGGATGGGATGCGTGAGTTTTTTTTTTATACAAGGAAGAAGGAACCAAAGGCCATAGGCCCACAAACCGATCCTTCAAAGAAAAAACAAAAACAACACAAAAGAGCCAAATTCAAGATCCGTTCATTTTAAGATGCCTGGATACACTGCGTTTGAAAGACTGGAGATTATAGGAAGTAGGAAATACAGACAGAGGAAGACAGTTCCAGAGTTGACCAGTTGCATAAATGAAGGACTAGGAGTAACGATTAATTCTTGCATTAGAGAGTTGAGCGAAAAGGGATGACAGGTTGTTGCTAGACGGGTACTACGTGCCCGTCGTAGAGGTGGAGGGATGCAAATAGACAGTTCCGAGGAACAGTGGCCATTGAAATAGCTGTAGAAAAGAGATAAAGATGCAATAGTGCGGCGAAGAGCCAGAGGTTGAAGGAAGCTAGTAAGAGGAGGAGAGTTAATGCAACAAAAAGCCTTTGACTCCACCCTATTGAGAAGGGCTGTATGTAGGGATCCTCCCCACACATGAGAGTTGTACTCCAAATAGGGGCGAATAAAACCAGTGTAAAAAGTCAACATCTGTGTAGGGGTAAAGAAGGTTCGAAGTCGGCTTAGCACAGCTAATCTCTTGAGAGCAGTTTCACAAGAGATGTAATATGTTCTTTCCAAGATAAATCCCGAGTGAATGGAACCCGAAGCATGTTCAAGGATGATGTAGGAACGAGCTGGACATTATTAAACATCAGCGGGTACTCCTGTGGAAGGTTTTGTCTGGTTGATAGGTCCAGGAACTGAGTCTTTGATGCATTAAAAACAACAAGATTATTTTTATCCCAGTCAGAGATACGAGCCAAGTCAGACATTAGGTGTGCTATAGCCTCATCCATTGTTTGTTGAAGTAACTGCTGAGATGGGCATTGCAGGAACCGAATGGAAAGTTAAAGGGTGGAATCATCAGCCTATGAGTGGATAGGGTTAGATGTACAGCTTAGGTCATTGATGAATAAAAGGAAGAGAGTTGGTGATAGGACAGAGCCCTGAGGAACACCACTGTTGATAGATCTAGGAGAAGAACGATGGCCGTCTACAACAACGGCTTGAGAACGACCAGAAAGGAAGCTAGGGATGAAGGCACAGATAGAAGGATAGAAACTGTAAGAGGGCAGTTTAGAAATTAAAGATTTATGCCAGACTCGATCGAAAGCCTTTGAGCTGTCAAGCGGAATGGCACAGCTTTCGCCAAAGTCCCGAAAGGAGGACGACCAGGAGTCTGAAATGTAGGTGAGAAGATCGCCAGTGGAGCGTCCCTGACTGAACCCATACTGACGATCAGAAAGAAGGATGTGATAGGAAAGATGCTTTAAAATTTTTCTGTTAAGAATAGACTCAAACACTTTTGAGACACAGGATGTTAAAGAAATTGGACGATAGTTAGAGGGTTGGGAATGGTCACCCTTCTTTGGGACTGGCTGAATGAGAGCAAAATTCCAGCAAGAAGGACAGGTTGCAGTTGATAGACAAAGGCGAATGAATTTACCTAGGCAGGGTGCAAGCACAGAAACACCGTTTCTGAGGACAACAGGAGGGACTCCATCAGGACCATATTCCTTGTTAGTATTGAGGCCAGTGATGGCTGAAAATACATCAGCTGAAGAAATTTTAATGACAGCCATGAGGAAGTCAGAGGGGGAAGTGATGGAGGAACAGCACCGGAATCGTCTAAGGTGGAATTAGAAGAGAAAGTCTGGGCAAAGAGATCGGCTTTATCAGTAGAAGAAATAGCTATAGAGCAATCAGAGTAGAAAAGAGGAGGAAAGGATGATGAGGTAAAGTTGTTAGAAAAGTTTTTGGCAAGGTGCCAGAAAAAGCGTGAAGAATTTGAGTTGGAGAGTTAGGAACATTTAGTGTGGATGAAATTATTTTTAGCAAAATGAAGAACAGACTTAGCGCAATTCCGAGCAGAAACATAAGAAAGGTGTGATTCAGGGGTGGGTTGGCTCCGGTACCTATTGTAGGCCCTCTCCTTGTTGCGGACAGCATTAGAGTAAGTCTGATTAAACCTAGGCTTTCTTGCATTAGACAAAGGATACGAGAAAGGAATGTATGCTTCCAGGCCCGAGAGAATAACCTCCGTAATGCGTAAGGCACATGCAGATGGCTCCCGGCCATGGAAGCAATAATCATTCCAGGGAAAATCAAAGAAGTACTGCCTGAGGGCCTCCCAATCCACAGCTCCAAAGTGCCACAGATGATGTTTCTTTGGAGGATCCCCAGGCTGCACTGGAGCAATAGGACAGGTTACGATAATAAGGTTATGATCGGAGGAGCCCAACGGAGAGAAAATATTAAGTGTAAGCAGAAGGATTAGTTGTAAGGAACAGGTCAAGTATGTTGGAGGTCTCTCTACGGCGATCAGGGATACGGGTAGGGTGCTGTACAAGCTGCTCTAGGTCATTATGGATAGAAAAGGTATAGGCTTGTTCACCAGGTGGATCAGTGAAAGGAGAGGAGACCCAAAGGTGTTGGTGAACATTGAAATCTCCAAGAATGGAGATTTCAAAGAAGAAATGGATGAAATGTGTTCCATTTAGAAGTTAGATAGTCGAAGAATTTTTCATAGTCAGTAGAATTAGGCGATAAACAAACAGCCCAGATATATTTAGTCAGAGAATGACAGGAGCGCCGAAGCCATAGTGTACAGAATTCAGAAGAATCAAGTTCAGGAACACGAGAGCAAGATAGGTTGTTGCGTACATATACACAACAGTCACCTTTGGCTTTGAAATGAAAATAGAGAAAGTAGGAGGATACAGAAAAGGGTTTTCTGTCAGCTGCCTCAGACAGCTGAGTCTCCGTGTATCATGAACGATGTGAAGGAATGCAGATATTAGGTCAGTAGGGACACCGAGTTGGTGTACTTCTCTGCTGGGCAAATCCTTCCCTGTAAGAAATGTTTTTCTGTACAAGAGACCATCTTTTAGCATGAACTCATCTAGTGGTACTGGTAGAGTAGGTAAGGTCGAGGCATCTGATTCGAGGATATAAACTACTTGAGACCACATGGAATCTTTGCACTGATGGTTCTGAAAATCCTCTGATGTTAAAGTTGTGCTGTCAGTGGCCTTGGGCTGCAGGGACGTGACAGGTGCGGCTACATGACGTGAGAGTGCGTCTGTGACTACATTCGATTTTCCTGGTACATATTGAAAAGTGGGATTAAAGTCCTCGATGGTGATGGACCATCTAGCTAACCTACCTGTGAGGTTGTGTCCCTTAAACAAATCACATAGAGGGAGGTGGTCTGTCCGATATGCACTGGATAACCATATACTGCCAAAGCTTCTAAATCGGTGACACTGTAATTACGTTCAGCAGTGGTAAGGGTGTGACTAGCATATACTATTACACGCTTCCTGGGTGCTTAATTGAGTTGCATTAAAACTGCACCAAGTCCTCCGCCTGAGGCGTCTGTGCATAGAAGGAAGGGTTTGGTATAATCAGTGAATGTTATAACTGGGGCTTGGAAAGCCTGGGACTGATCGTTAGTCCATACAAAGGGTACATTCTTCCTTAGTAAGTGGGTTAGAGGAGCGGCGATCTTTGCATAATCTTTAATGAATCTACGGTAGTAACCACTTAGACCTAGGAAACTTCTGACAGCATCGGTAGTGGTAGGTTCTGGGAAATTGATGATCGCCTTAGTTTTGTCGTCATTAGTATGAATGCCTTATGCGTTGACGACATGTCCTAGAAAGTTTATTTTCTTTCTCAGGAAGTCACATTTACTGAGGTTGATTTTCAGGCCTGCTAGCTGTAGGCATTCCAATACTTGCTGTAGTTTGGCAACATGGTCAGGGACTGATTTACTCAGAACATTGATGACATCTAGGTAAGCAAAAAGAGAGTGTCTCATCATGCCACTAAAGACCGAATGGATAAGTCGCATGAATACTGATGGAGCATTTCTCAAACCAAAAGGAAGTCTCTTAAACTGAAAATGTCTGGAAGGGGTGCTGAAGGCTGTAATTGGGCGAGAGGATTCTTCCATTTCGACATGCAAGTCACCACTGAGGAGGTCTATGGATGAAAAGACTACGTTATTTTCACCTAGTGATTCTAGCAAATCTGTGAGGACGGGTAGTGGGAAGCGGTCTGGAACAGTTATGGAGTTTATTTTATGGTAGTCCACTACTGGTCTAAACTTGCCGTCCTTCTTTGGGACTAAGAAACGAGGGCAATTCCATGGACTGACGGAGGGTTCGATAATGCCCTGAACTAACATTTTCTGTACCATCTGATCTGTCTGTTGTCTCAAGCTGTGAGGTAACCAGTGTGCTGGTATGTAAATCGGCTGAGTTCCTGGTACTAGTTCTCTGTGATGTTTGACTAAGTCTGTCTTGCCCATTTGTTCTCCGGGTAGGGTTACCACATTTCTGTAAGCGTGCAAAAGGTCGAGCAGTTAAGATTAATGCTGTGGAAAATCTGTGCAAGTCATATTTGAGAGCAGGTCAGGTGAACGAGTCGGAGCAGATCCCGTAGAGTTAATGGCACATACACCTGTTGGTTGACTACCATCATCTGTGTGAACAGCAGAGATAAAGGATTCCTAGCACACCATTACGGCCACTGGGTATACTAGGAAATCTCCGATCTTTACGCCACTTTTAAGTTTTAGTGGAGTGTTAGTGATACTGAGAAAGTATAGATAGCATAGGTTGTCCTCTAATATCGTGCACCATGCTGACTCATAAGTTAAGCCATTCACACAACACGTCTCAGGTGGTGTTAGTACATCCACTCCTTCTTTCGCACCTACAACACGAACAGAGACTTTGGTGAACTCATGTGGTAACAAAATTGTGCACGTATTCATTACTGCACGCCTGATCTCTGCATGTTGGAGTACATATCAGACTGTGTGAGGTAGGTAACTGAGACATCTGCGTCAGCTGTAGTGCTGTCGTTAGAGGAGGCTGGAAGAGCCTTTTCTGAATGATGAGAGGATGTATCATCAGGTGTTGAGGAATTCATGTCCTTGCTCTCAGTCAGTGAGGGAATGATCTCTGTATTCTCGGGTGATGATGATGATGATGGTTTGGCTTGTTTTGTACTCTTAGGTAGTGCGAGAGTCAGGGGGGACTGAATGGCAGAATTAATTGGAAGTACAGGACGGGGACATTCCATACTGTAGAGTGGGAACCCAGAAATGTCTATACTACTATAGGCAGGCAATAATGCAAAGGAGTGTTGTGCAATGGTGGGTAAGCCAATAAGGGCATCTGCTGGATATTTCAGTTCGCTAGTAACATGAAATTCTATTGGGAAAGGGAGCAAGGCGCTGTCTAGTTGTACTTCTGAAGTGACTCTTTCCTTGACCTTAAACTCTGAGCTTTCTACACTGCATAGGCGAATGTCAGGCGGCTGAAGGAAACTGACGTGTTTGCGGTGGCATTGAATGATGTCTAAAGAGGTATCAGAAATCAAGTTTACTATAGATCCAGTGTCCATGAAGAACGACGTTGGTATGTCATTACTCCGTCATACAATGACTAGACCTGAGGAAGTTATGGGGCCGACATGGTGGATGGGGAGTTGGTGTTTTGCTGCTACGTCATATTGGTCTGATACAGGCACGGCGCTTCCCCCGACTGGTGGCGGTTGAGGTAACGACATTCCTCAGTAGTGTGAGTCATACTGATCTCATGATACTTGCATGTAGGCCGACGTGAACGAGAAGGCATACGCCATCTAGTTTGAGAGTGAGGCCGTGTGTGTTTACGGTCGCAACTGTTTGCTCGATGTCTGGGTTTATCACAGTGCCAGCAGAGGATTGAGGATTGTCTGTTCTGTCGGACGCTGCGGTTGGAGAACGATGCGAAGGTCCTCCTCGTGTGGTGGAACGGGAGTGGTATTGGTCTGAGGGAGCGGTAGTGTGAAAGACCTGAGAGACCAAGGGGCGGTTTGTGGCATGACGCGTGCGGTTCGAACCTGATCTTTCATGGATGGTTTTAGTGATCTGAACAATTTTATCCCCTGGATTGAAACCGATCGCCAGGGCTATCTCTCTCTGTCTAGGATCAAGCCAATGGAGGAATCTCAGTTAACCAAATAAATCTGCAAAGTTTTTGAGTGAAAGCATAGGAGCTCCATTTACTTCCTCTACCCATTTCGTGCCTATAAGTAATTGGCGGATCTCGCTACTAGTGTCTTTCATGGTGGCGGCTGCTTTGCATAGTTTGGCATGTTGGGGGGGGGCGGTCAAATCCTCATCCATCTTCTTGAGGAGATTAGTGAACCAATGAGAGATGCGGCATTGGAATGCTGGCAACAAAGTGTTATGAGTTCCTTACGGAAATCATCAAAGGTTTTAATGCCATCAAAATGTCCTGCACAGATCGCAAATGCGACTTCCGATTTGCCTTGGTGTAAGCGACCCATGAGATAAAAGACTTTGAGATTTTCATCTGTAATTCGCCGATTGTGGATGTCGGTTTCGCCCTCTCTAAGGAAATCATAAACAGACCAAGTTGAGTTCTCGCCGGTAAATTTGGGACGATTGGCATCGAGAGAGATAGACTGTGGAGCAGGGGTTGTTTGGTCCATGGTTGGAAGTGTGGAAGTGATGGGAGTAGGGGACTGAGAGAGAGAGTAGGTAGAGGTAGATAAGGGGAAGGGAGACGAGAGACGAAGTGGGGCAGGAGAGTTAACGATAGTGGAAGGTGTAGTGAAAGAAGCAGGCTGTGTAGTAATAGGGGTAGAGTATGAGGTACCTGGATGTATAGTATCTGGAGGGGAAGTTTGCTGGGAGGCGGGTAATGAAGTGGTGGGTAATGAAGTGGTAGACTGGGAGTCGTGTCGTGGGTATGTGCGTCCGCTACGATGAATCACTGAATCGTCCTCAGTGGGTGGAGTTTGAGCATTCGTTGTTTCTTGGCTGAGAGTGGTTGGAGTAAGTTCCGTATATGCAAAGTATGACATGTAAAGTGGCGATGTAATGTAAGATGAGAGATAAGTAGGGATATATATATATTTACAGTATGAAGATGAGTAAATGTACCACGACAATAGAAATGGAAATGTATGGAGATGATGGAATGCGGGTCGTAATAAATAGAAGATGATATGGGAGATGAGTAATAAAGATAGGTGGTGAACATGAGTATGAAGTGTGAGTATGAAGTGAGGAGGGGTGGAGATGAATATTGACAATGATACCAATATGTAGAGAAAATCGGAAGGATAATCTCTATAGAAAGTCAAGAATGGGTGGATGAAGGTATACCATTAGTGTTACACAGCTGAGTTGCGAATGAAGTGGAGAGGGAGTGGAAGGCAGTGGAGAGGAGAGGCAAGAGCGTGGATCAGCTGGCGGGAGACGGTAGTGGAGGTGAACAGGGAGGTCACGTGCTGGGCGGCGGCAGAGGCAGGCGGGTGTGGTGGCTGGTTAATCTGGACCAGATGTGAGGCACTGAGGGGTGGAAGGGTGAGTTGCGTGGCAAGATCAGGTGTCCCTACAGACAGATGCAAAGCTGGTGGGTGGCAGATGCAGAGTGTTGGGAAGCCGACAAGCCTCCCATCAGGCAGATGCAAGCAGACACGCAGCTGTAACAGGTGGGGAGACGAGTACACCTGCTGGATGTGAGTTTAGAGTGAAGCACGAACAGAGGAGAAAGAGTAGGGAGTTTGATGTCGACTCTATGTATAGCTGTGGACAATAAGTATAGGGAGGTGGAATAAGGAAGGGAGGTTGAGGGATAAAGTAGAGTAAATGGAAGGAGGAGAGAGAGAGAGAGAGAGAGAGAGAGAGAGAGAGAGAGAGAGA
>JAGKTI010037815.1:0-10826 GCA_018397915.1 Birgus latro | reverse complement strand
CCTCCACACGATCGTCCTGACGGGGAAATAATCCAGCACACCTCGTGCCGTGTGTCGTGTCTCGTGACCTCACCAGTGATTACACACAGGTGACGTCACAACAACAACACCACTGATGCTGACTCCACCATCTTTCCACTCCGACAACGGGTTGAATTGATTACTGTTAGAACTTGGCAAAGATCCATATGTTCATAAGTGCCGTATTAATATTTTTGAGTGAATACTTCAAAATAATTATATTTCAATAGCTCCTAAATACTGTACGTGATGTCTCAAAGGGAATAAATGTTCATAAAGACGGCGGCCATATTGCTTCACAGTTTGAATGTTGCCCTTTAGTTAGGACGTATCAATGATGTGTCTGTGTACACGTCACTCAGCTCTATAATATGGAGGGCTACACCTGCTACCGGGTATCACATGGTACCTGCAATCGGTTTGCCCATGGAACGCGTCCCTGGTTTGCTGGAACCAGGCACAAACCCTATCACACACGTTCCTCGAACGCCGCCGACGGTCGGCAAAAATGTAAACAAACACACCGTAGGTTTTCTTGTGAAACATAGGATGCTTGTGATCCCAAAGACAAGGGAATGGCTTCATTTTTTCAATAAGGGCATTTTCAGTAGCCCTTGTCCATAATATCTGCCCAAATGCCATCGTATACCCAGTGTTGAATGAACGGCGATGTACAGTACTCCTTCACCCAGCGTGGAGTGTTGTATCCGCGCTCCCCAATGAAAACAACTGAATTATCGACATCGTTATTTCATCCCTGCACGATGTAAAAGGTTATTTAAGCTTTCATATTAATAATATATATAATGGAACGTAATAGGCACTCTAGGAAGGAATTATTTAAAAAAAAATTTGTCCCTGATTCGGGCACGGATTGAGTCTGGGTGGAAATGAGTTTTGCCGACGGAATCCTTGGCGGCTACCACGGTTTCGTGGGCGGTTACCACGATTTCGGCGGCAAACTATGATTTCAGGTACCGTGTGATACCCCCTTAAGTCAAGAGTGAGAGCAGTGGAAATAAGTTACTTGAGAGGAGCATGTGGAGTGACATGGAGGGACAGGTTGACAAATGAAGAAGTGAAGGAACGTTGTGGGGTGGATGTGGATGTGGTTGAGAAGATTAGGAGAAATACACTGAGGTGGTTTGGACATGTGGAGAGAATGGAGAATGAAAGACTGACTAAGAGGGTGTATGCAGGTGGGGTGGAGGGTGGGAGAGGGAGGGGAAGGCCGAGGATTAGGTGGAGGGATGGAGTTGAGAGGTATATGAGGGAGGGGGGAGTTAGCTGGGGGGGGAGGGTAGGCAAATGGTGGGTGACGGAGCGACTTGGAGGCGCTTTGTCTGCGGCCACCCTTTGCGGGATTAGGGCGTCGGGCTGTAGATACATACACCCGCAGCAGGCGTGTGACTTACGGCCGCCATATTGAAACACCTGCATTCGTCTCTTCAACCATGGTAATCTTAGCTTGCTGTCTCTGTTTCCCTGCTGCTTCTGTGTATACTGAACATCATCATCATCATCCGGACCTCCTTTCCCACCCCAGGGCAGGGTGAGGAGCAGCAACTTCCAGACAGTTTGCCCAGTTCAATGGGCCACACTTCCATTCACTCATCATTCAAGCTCACGGAATCCTGGCTCCATCAGAGAGGCAAAAAACTTTCACCACGTTTTGTAGCTTCATATATACCTGTCTGTAACATAATACAAAAAATATATAGAAAAATATATATGGATTATGATTTTGTTCTGCCCAGCTCCACGAGTTATATGATACATTTAGCCAAGAGTATAAATATACAACGTCATAGGTGGCTGCAGTGTAGATCTTTTTGTTTGTTTGTTTGTTTGTTTGTTCTCTTTATGACAGCCTTAACCAAATATCTGTTTAATAATTATGACAGTAAAAATCCCCTGGACTCCAGCCCAGACGGAAAGGTTTACCACAGTGGCGGCTGCAACTGCCACCACAAACCACCACCGCGTATACTCATTTGACTCGAACTTGGCCTAAAATTGCCATCTCTCCATCTTTAATGCAGAGCTTGTACCAGTAGATCAACACTTCAACAAGATGCTAGTCACGAAGAAGTGCAATGGAAAAGATGTTGAGCAGCAGTACTGTCTTTATCTGCCAGTGAGCTACGTGAAATAAGCTGCATAAGGACGAAAATCTGGGCCAAGACAGCTTAAAAGAGACCTAGCTGACATAGGAGTGTCCGCACCAGAAGGCCACAAAGAGGAGAGGTAGAGAGGGAGGTTTTAGAGAACAGAGGGATGAGAAATGGAACAGACTTTGGAAGGGATTAGGGAGGGAGAGGGAAAAAGGAGAGGAGGGAGACAGAGCAGGTTTGGAGAAGAGCGAGGGAGAGAGAAGAGGAAGACTGTGGAAGGGATCAGTTAGGTGGAGGGGGAAAGGGAGAAGGGAGAGAGAGAGACGATTTAGGTAAGGGAGGAAGAGAGAAGAGGAAGACATTGGAAGGGTTGAGAGAGAGAGAGAGAGGAGGAAATTTGGTGAAGAGAGAGGAAGAAAGAAGAAAACCTTGGAAGGGTTTAGATATGGCATTCAATCCCCCTTCACATTCAGGCTGCCTGGTAAGCTGAATAATCGTCTGGTGTAGTCCTTTCACATTAACTTGGGCAGGATTTATGTCGTTTGGCAGCTTATAAGGTAGCTCAGTGGCAGAAAGAGGCAATGCTACAGCTGTACAGCCTGTGCATAATATTTTCCTGTGACTACTATTGTATTCCCATCTTAACTGTTACACCTCAGCAGTCAAGAGGGAAGTATGGCAGCTCTTGGCCAAATTAGTTTTAAAAAGTATATCATCATCATCATCATCATCCGGAATTTCTTTCCCACACTAGGGTAGGGTGAGAAGTAGCAATGAACAGACAGCCCAACTTTGCCCAGTCCAATGGGCCACGCTTCCATTCACTCATCATTCAAGCCCCCGGAATCCTGGCTCTATCGGATACACCAAAAACATTCATCACGTTCTGTAGCTTCACATAAACGTATCCGATAGAGTCAATCTGGATGCTACCACATTAAAAAGGGGTGCCAAATCCCTGATCATGCACTTCTCACAACATTCATCCAGCCAGCTCGATCTCTTGTCAGTTCCCTAGCCTCACAGACTTCCAAACCTCTCTTCCTCACACACTCATCCACCAAATCCCTCCACCTTCTCCTTGGCCTACCTCGCCTCCTTCCTCCTTCAAATTAGCTCAGTATAACAGAATGAATAATATAAAACTGGTGTCCTGTGGCGGCAACCTGTCTTTGTAAAAGATTGATATGTTTTGGTAAAGGCTACGGGAATTAGGTCAGGGAGAAGACACGTGTTGGATTGACCCTGGCTAAGATGGTATGAAGCGCCTGAGCCTGGGTGTTTGTGCCCGTGGGGGTGGAGTCAGGATTCCGGGGGCTGGAATGGTGAGTGAACGAGAGTGTGGCCGCATTAATTATGCAATAATTTAGTTGGTTTCGCTTTTATCATTTTTTTTTCTTTTTCTTGCTCCGTGGACCCTACCTCACCCCGTCTCGAGGTGGGAAAAGAGGTTTGCGTGAGAGAGAGAGAGAGAGAGAGAGAGAGACTGATTTTCTGAACCCTTACACAGATGGAAAGGCCCTACGGCCGTATGCTTAAAGCTAATGTAGGGCCTTTCCTAAGGGCCCTATATCAAAACGGTATGCTAAAAGTTTAAGTAGGGAAAGACTTCCCTCAATTTGAAGGGGTTGTCCCAACATTTTTTTAAGGGGAGGCTTGCTATGGCTTTTGCAAACCCTACATTTAATTATTTGTAACAAAGTAACTCCCTACCTCCAGAAACCATAGAATAATGTAATATAATGTCATAATTTTAAAGTTAGTGAAAGTGTAATATAAGTTAGTATAAGTATAATGTAAGTGTAGTATAAGTGTAATATAAGTTAGTATCAGTATAATGTAAGTGTAGTATAAGTGTAATATAAGTTAGTATAAGTATAATGTAAGTGTAATGTAAGTGTAGTCCTGGACCCCTGTTTAATTGATGCAATGTATGGGAAATGGTCATCAAATTCATATTTGGGCTTGATCCTAGTTAATGTATAGCAAGAGTGAAATATCATTAATAGGTAAGACCGTATACAGCGAGATGGATGTGCAAAGCATGATCTGCTTTTGATAAAGAGGCAAAGAAAGTTAATTCGAGGTTAAAATTCGCGATAGTTTGTATTTACACTTTGAATTCAGAATTTTGTAGTTAGGTTTGGTATTATCATCTTTTTGTACTATATAATAATGAATTTGAACTTAGGTAAAGTCTGATTATTGATTATAGTCATTTGTAGTCACGAAATCTATTTATTTTCACTGGCGCCAAGTCACGTAGGCCGGACAACTGTGACACATGGTTACAATTAGATAAAACTCGTGAGTTTAGGCTTCGGTAAAAAACTGTCAGACCCATATGACTGCCACAAAATTTTAAACATCGTAAGTCAGTTCGTCTAAGTATGGCGAAAGTGAATTAATTCCTTGCTGCATATTCTTTGTTAGTTGTTATAGTAAGTAATCTGAAGAGTAATAAGTCGAAGTCTGTTCCGGTGTTGGGACCACAGCAAGCGAGCGCGAGTGTTCTTGTCAGGGACATTCACTTGGAGTCTAGAGAGCACCATATCAACAGCTCAGTCCCGAGCTTGTCCTCTATTCCCCCCTTTTTGTCTCAATAATTGATCTTTAATATATATATAAATATAAAGTAAGTTGACTGATAATATTACCCAACTTCTTTTTATTCACTTGGAGTCTAGAGAGCACCGTATCAACAGATCGCAGGCATAACATCGAGGCCTCTGGACACGGTGCTCGTAGGAGCCACGCAGTGCTACTTGCCAGAGCCCATACACAGTTCCCCCATTTGTTCATCTCTTTCTGTATTGTGGTCGATTATGTATTTGTATGGTCCATTTGGAAAAGTCTTTTCTTCTAAAGTGTAGTATTCTAGATAAAAGAGAGTGTGATTTATGAAGATGTATTTCCTAACGTACAGGGTACTACAAATGCTTTGAAGATTAAATAGAATTGTTCTGGTGCAACCGATCATATATATAACTATATTAATGTAAGTAGACCATTGGGAAAATTAGGGTGAATATACTAAATCTAGAGTAATTTTTTGTGATAAGTTGTGACCCCGGGAATTAGAGCCGCGAGTCTGTTAGAGACCGTGGAAGTGCAATTCACGCCCGAATTTGAATTATTCTTTTCTCTTTTTTTGTGTACACTGTGTTAGGTTAAGAGATCAAGTTATATAAGTAATAAATGTATGTAAATTAGTGATCGGGCATTAAATTCATCTGTGTGCAGTATTTTCAACATCTTGTTGAGTGGTAATAGCCCAAGGATCTTATCAGTTGTGGTGTTCACACGATTAATAAGCTTTGTACCGAGATATGTGAGTCAGCCTGATTTATTTTCTGTGGAGAAGAGAACATTATTATCCCAGGTATTCTGGAGGAATCAGAGACTGTAGCATAATCTGTGTACTTGTTTCTATTGTTCAAGGGTTAATTTTATTTAATATATGTTAAGTGAAATACAGGAGTTAGGGGTTGGAGCCACAGACAACTTGACGGCTGGAGCAGATGACACCAGCACCCCCAACCCCCCCAGTACCACCGGGGGACCGCTGCTGACACAGAGAGGCTGGGAACAGGAATGGCGTACCTGTATCACCACCAGGCACCCCTCTTGCATGCAGGTGGTGACCCAGAAAGGTAGTAGTCGCCGGCACCTAGTCTCCGGCCGGAACTCCACTCAACAGGTAAGGGGTGGAGTTTACAACTCCACGCAATGCCGCGGTATCGGCCATAGTCGTACCGGGTATGGGGCAGAATCGGCCACAGTCCGTTCCCCGGTTGCATCCCCGCCACAGGGCTGTGACACGGACGCGTGTCGGCCGGGCAGGACTGGCCATAAGTCGTCCGTCTCCTGTAGGCGTTCCCCCCAGAGTGGCGCCGCAGTACAGGCCATAAGCCGTACTGGGTACGAGGCAGGATCGGCCAATGTCCGTCCCTCTGCTGCTAGTGCTCCCAGCTCACTTGTACGGGCCATTAGCCGTACAAGAGCTCCCACCTCCTGTGCCCTTCTGACGTCGGCCATAAGTCACGTCGGGCCAGAGGTAAGGCAGGCCATTAGCCACACGGAAGCTGTTGTCCCCTGTGCAACCCAGGCATTGGCCATAAGTCACATCAGGCCAGAGGTAGAGCAGGCCATACGCCGCATTGAAGCTTTCGTCCCCTATGCAACCCAGACATTGGCCATAAGTCACGTCAGGCCAGAGGTAGAGCAGGCCATTAGCCGCCCTGAAGCTGTCGTCCCCTGTGCAACCCAGACGTCGGCCATAAGTCACGTCAGGCCAGAGGCAGAGCAGGCCACTAGCCGCCCTGAAGCTGATGCCCCCCTGTGCTACCACGACATTGGCCATAAGTCACATCGGGCCAGGTGTAAAGCAGGCCACCGTCTGCTTCCCTCCTACAGGAGGACGTGCAGCCAGAGAAGACCCTTCACCCAAGACGTGGCAAGGCCTCGCACAAGGTCTTGGTTCTCTGCAACTCCACCAGGGTGGACAGTGGCCGAAGCAGAGTTTCCGCAGGCCCCGCAGCGAACGATGGGCCCTGTCCACTACTCCCCCGGCCCGAGGTTCCCGTGAGACGACCCTGTCGGCGACACCGCCCACTATCAGTTGCAGCAGTCCAGCCACCCTGGGTTCCAGTGCCCTGGGTCCCCAGTTGCCCCGGGAGTTGCCCCGAACACCAGGGCGTGGCTTGCCTGTGGGCGAGGCCTCCCTGAGTCTCTCCCAGACCCAATGACAGGCCCGTCTTCTGGCTCTCTTCGGGCCAAGCCCCTAGCCCCACGACTACGTGTGGGGCCCTGTCCAGGGGCGCGCCACTCTGCCCTTCCTCCGGACGGCGGAATCAACCTAGGGCCCACCAGTGGTAACCAAGTGAGTGTGCTTTACATATGTGTGTGCTCTTTCAACCCAGATATTTGTGTGCATCAACGAGTACATCACGAGTGATCCCCTACAGTGTATTCTCGAGTTTAAGTGACCAGGAACCCAGAATATAAGACTGGACGGGCCTAATAGCTAGAACGTGGTCTGACCTATATCACGGGTAGAGTCCCATTGTCTCGGACAGCCTTTGTGACCAACAGAATATTCCTATTGTGTCGTTTGTGCCATTCCCTTGTTATTTACACTCTCCCTTCCCTTTGTGCATCAAATCTTCACTCACCCCCGTGTCCAGAAACGTTAGTCAGGTTATACCAAAATATCGCAGTCCCCCCTGCCAGTGATCACTACTGGCAACACTACCTGAGATAGACTTCCGGCCACCAGGTACCTGTGACACAGATGTTAACGTAACTCATATACAGTGTCGTCCAGTGCTATATGGGTTTAGGAAATTATAGTAAATTCATTCCTGTGTCCTAAATTATAAGTATATTGTATGTGCCATAAGTGTCGGGTAAATAGTACCATACTTCTACCAGTCGATATAGTGACAGATTCCATTTGTGTACAGAGTTAACCTACCCCCGACCAACCCACTTGTAATAAATTTGTGATGTACTATTGTTCTTTGGAAAATATCTGGAATACATGTGTGTAATACTTACTGCCTTGTTTTTGTGTCCAGTCCTACTCTTTGGAGTTACCTCCCAGTCTAGAATAGGGAAGTGCTGTAGCCTGCGTATTTGAGGGCGAGAAACCGACCCACAAATACGTAGCATAACATTAAGGTTAGTAAATCATAGATTAATCATTTTTCTCATGTGTTTGGTCTAAATTCCTCTGGGAAGTTTGATTGTGAGATCGAGTGGCCTGCAAGGTATGTTACTATCTATAGGATTCACGCACTCTAATCTACTCACGCTACCCTGATTACCGTCTCTAGGCCTCAGTGTCCCATCACTGTAACGGGACTAATAATTTCTTTCCTGGCAAACGCTGGGTGATGGTGTAATGCCGTAGTTTTAAGGTTAGTATAAGTGGAGTATAAGTTAGTATATGTATAATGTAAGTGTAATATAAGTGTAGTTTAAGTTAGTGTAAGTGTGGTGCTCAAAATTTTAGCACTGTATGAAGCAATTAAGAATTATCACACCGCTTAAGCCGCCAGTGTAACAATAGAATTTTACTCACTAAATAAAACAAATTATTCGGAATTTTCTGTTTACTGCCAGAGTAGGTATCCTAGAGTTATTAAGAAGGCCTCATTAGATAATTGAAATAATTTGGTATGCTGCCACCACCCAGCGGTTGCCGGGGAAAAAAAGTATTAAGGATATACGTCCCGTACGATGAAAGAGGGGACAAAGAGGCCTATGGCAGTAACAGGGTAGCGTGAGTATAATATATGAGAGAATGGATTTTATAGATGAAACATGCCTTGCGGGCCACTCGTTCTCATGTATACCAAACACATACGAAAAGTATACTTAACTATATTGCTAACCTTAAATTACACAGAATGTATAGAATAACGAACAAGAATTAATTACTGGAGCTTAGTAAGGCAATTGTCTCCGATACACCAAAATATCCAAGAGAGTGGGAGCTCTCCTCTCCACAGTTTACAAATCACCTGACTCATATATCACAGTTCAAAGAAATTATTCAAATGTGTACCAATACAGAGGTTCCTTGGGCTTTAATCCAACAAGATGTTGATTAACCTGCTCACAGAAGAACTACTCGCCCAATTCAAGGTTCACGTACATAGAGATTCACTCAACTCGACTGTGATATAGAAAATTACAACAGGAGAAACTCACATAAACCACGGTCTCAAAAGGACTCGTAGTGATACCCAGTTTACTACGTGTTACACAGTTTACTCTACTTTTAAAGAAATCATCCCTATATTACATGGATTTGCACCACATAACATATCTAGGTAAATAATCATAAGCCCAAGAATAATACAATATGTAGACTCAGCGCTCACCGCACTCCACATGACGAAGTAATACAACACTCCGCTTCTCACTCACTTATAACCAAAATATTACACTACATGAATAAAAAGCTTACTAAGTGGACCCTACGACATTGACGACACTGTGAATTGAAAGGGACTAAGTGGAAACGTGTAAGGGCTTTTGCCACTAGAGGCTGCGAGACACGACACACTGGACACCGTGACGCCACACCATATCTGCGGAGTTCCACCCTCCATGAAGTTCAACTCAGAAGTCACATAATGGCATTGACAAATATTATCAGACAACTTACTTTACATATAGTTAGAATGTCAACTAATTATAGTGACGTATGGGGGAGAAATACCGTGAATGACTCGGGAACATTACCTGCGGACCGTTCATCCTCCATGAAGCTCAACTCAGAAGTGACGCTCCGTAAACAGGACGCAGGCCGCCCCGCCAAAACCCACAACGTTTTTACTCCCCGTTCTGACTTCGACCAATTACTCTACAGTCAACCTGTTATACCATCGTCCAGGAATTTAGCAACAAGGAGTTTACACAGTCCTCTACTTATACAAAATGACTTATGATGATTTAAATTTTGTGGCAATAACATAGGTCTAACAATTTTAAAACGATGCCCAAAGTCACGCATTGACATAATTTCTCTTTGTCTCGCACCGGCACTGGCCCACAACTGATGTCTGTGCCAAATAAATTAATTTCGTGGTTAACTATGACAATAATCAATAATCAGACTTTACCTAAGTTCTTAGACAACATTATTTAGTACAACAAGATGACAAACACAAACTCAACTACAAAATTCTGAATTCCAGGTGTAAATACGACTCATCGCTAATTTTAATCTCGAATTAACTTTCTTCGCCTCTTTATCGAAACCAGACACGAATCTGCGTGTCCAACTCGCTCCACACGGTCCACATTAACAATAATTCTGTCCTACTACCTTTTAACTAAGAACAAGCCCAAAAATTAATTACAAGATCCACTTCCCACACATTACATCATCTTAACAGGGTCCAGAATTCACACTTACATTATACATAGCCTAACGTAAATTACATACATTTTATACTTACACTATACTTATAATAACTTATATTACTCTTATACTACTTATATCATATGCAAGAAATATGGCATTACATAAGTGTAATGTAAGTGTAGTCCTGGACCCCTGTTTAATTGATGCAGTGTGTAGGAAATGGTCATTAAAATTCATATTAGGGCTTGTTCCTAGATAATGTATAGCAAGAGTGTAATATTATTAATAGGTAAGACCGTATGGAGCGAGATGGAAGTGCAAAAGCATGATCTGTTTTTGATAAAGAGGCAAAGAAAATTAATTCGAGAATAAAATTCGCGATAATTTGTATTTACACTTTGAATTCAGAATTTTGTAGTTAGGTTTGGTATTGTCATCTTCTTGTACTATATATTAATGAATTTGAGCTTAGGTAGGGTCTGATTGTTGATTGCAGTCATTTATAGCCACGAAATTTATTTATTTTCACTGGCGCCGTCACGTAGGCCGGACAACTGCGACACATGGTTGGAATTAGATGAAACTCGTGAGTTTGGGCTTCGGTAAAAAACTGTCAGACCCATATGACTACCACAAAATTTTAAACATCGTAAGTCAGTTTGTCTAAGTAAGGCGAAAGTGAATTCCTTGTTGTGAAATCTTTGATAATTGTTATAGTAAGTAATCTGAAGATTAATAAGTCGAAGCCAGTTCCGGTGTTGGGACCACAGCAAGTGAGCGCGAGCGATCTTGTCGGGGATAGTCACTTCGAG
>JAGKTI010037813.1:0-10827 GCA_018397915.1 Birgus latro | reverse complement strand
CAACTGGTCAACTCTGGAACTGTCTTCCTCTGTCTGTATTTCCTACTTCCTATGATCTCCAGTCTTTCAAACGCAGTGTGTCCAGGCATCTCGAATTGAACGGATCTTGAATTTGGCTCTCTTTTGTACTGTTTTTGCTTTTTCTTGGAAGGAACAGTGTGCAGGCCCGTGGCCTTTGGTTCCTTCTTCCATGCATTAAAAAAAAAAAAAAAAAAAAAAAAGCTACAGAGCTAGCTCCAGCCACACCTCCAGTGCATAACATGTCTCCCAAATAACAAAACTCTTCCACACACTCAAGTGAATCACCAGCAAGTTCAATCCTTTCATGCCTGCCAATCTCCACATGCTCTCCCCGGCACACCGTACACATGAAATCAGCATTATCTCGCAGTCTACTTCTAATAACATTACATCTCTTATGCACCCATTTATCACAAACACTGAACAAGATGGAATTGCTTCCCACGCCCTTGTGACAAATCGCACATGGCCCAGTACTGACCCCAGATGTTTGTGAAGGCACTTGTCAATCTGTTTTTGAGACAACATATTCAGCCAAAAGTTTTGCTGTGTATTCATGAATAATTAAGTTCTCTATGGTAAGAAATGATGTCAAAGGAAGCATGTTGAGGAGAAGAACTGCATTTTATCCTTAGCTCTTGGAGTCTGGGATGATTTTTCATGTCACCATTTAAATTGCCTAAGGGATGCTATATGACTGATGAACCCATTCCTCATGATGTCACCTAAGTAGGGGTGTAGAGTTGGGGGGGGGGGATGAAGTGTAATTAAGAGGTGAGGAACTGTTGTATGGATGAAGAGTGAAAAGAGAACAAAATGGGGGAAGTGAGGACAGAAAAGAAGCCACAAATCATGAAGTAAGAATTAGGAAAAGGAGAAAATTAAGAACTACATGGGGAAACATATTTTTAAGTAGTACATACAAAGAAAAAAAAAGTTACCAAGAAATTTATTCAAAGAAATTAAATCCAAACTGTCATTACAGTATCAGTCACAGACTGAGTGGTTCTCAAGCTTTACAGCTTACCTAGGGAAGTGGTTAAGAAGCAGTAATTTTTTTTCAGGTGGCATTTTGTCCTTCTCAGCACGAAACTTATCTAAGAGCTGCTTTCGTAGGGTGTGGAAAACTGCTCTGAGGAAGGTGCGGCCGAAGATTGCAGTGGTCTCGTGGTGGGGCAGAGAGTCACATAGCTGAGGCACGTAACTGAAGCACAACCACCTGTAAATTAAGAGAGCTTATAGCACAGTATTCTCGTGCAATTCTATATCTTACTAGCACCTCAACCTAAGCAATTTACATTGCTTACTACACTTCAAAATTTTATTTAAGTTTAGAGAGCAATGACCATGCTTTAACATCAGTTCTCCATGTGTTATAATCTTGACTCATTTCCTACTCAACCCCTAGCTTTGACATCTCAACGCAGAACCTCACCTCGCATCTTCCTTGCTCTGCCTCTAGGCTCTCTTCCCTCCTGATTCACACCTGCAACCCTCCATAGCAAGTCATCCTCCTTCCTCCTCTCTTTCATTTACACCATCAATTACAAACACCTCAGTTCCTTGGCATGTATTAAATCACTCAAGCCAGCTGATTCCACAATGTATCCTTCTCTTCCATATTTCTGTCATCACATGTTGCACATGTAATAAGCAGAGCCATTTTCATCTCAAACCTTAACTTGACAGACATAAACCATGAGTTACTGCTGTAACTGACATGACTCATCAAACCAATATGTTGCTGCTATTTGCATTTTTTTCAATATGAACTGATGGTGATTTTTACTGACGATATCAGGATATTGGATACGGAAGGAACACCGAAATGCCTCTTACTGAATTTGACATTAATTGTTTAGCCTCATACCTCTGTAAACCATATAACCAAATTTTGGCGCCTGGTGGTTTTGTGGGTAATTTTGGCGCTCCAATCGGATTGAGCCAGTGAAGGTTTATATCCAAGGGGTGGTTGGGGTTTGTTGCTCACGTAATGCCACTCTAGGATGAGTGAGGCTGGTCACTCTCATCTTAAATGTCAGGACCAACTTGCCTAGCCCCGGGCTCCTATGCTCCTCTGTGGGGTGATATAGGATTGGATAATGGATGGATGGATGAAGAGAGTGTTATTTTGATATTGTTTTGCAGTTTAATGAAGAAGGGTCTTACTGAAAACCATTCAGGGTTAAGAACAAGTGGGTAAGTAGAAAAAAAACAAATGAAGGCCAAAAGCAGTGAGTTGAGAGTGAGGTCTACTGTGTACTGGCAGTGTGTAAGTGTGGTGGCCAAGAGGGTTTATGTACATAAATTGTGTACACATGCTGTCATGTGAGTTTATGTGCAAAAGTGGCGTAGACATGCAGGAGAATTGCCCGCAACCATTAGTTCGTACATTCTTTATTTAGTTGTAATATATACAGTCACTCTCCTCACTGCAGTCTAAATAAAATAGTGACTTACTGCATATAATACAAAAGAAGATTGTAGATGGGGGCAATAAGAGTACAGTAACTCGAAGATGAGGGAATGAATGATATCTGGCAACTTCTTTAAGCCCAGTTTCTACAGCAAAACAATCCTTTAGTTGACACAAAAAAAGTTACATATCATTCTTGTTTATAATCTCCATTAGCACACTATATTTGGTACTCATATATATATTATGTATAAAGGAAAGTCGGCTGTTGTTGATCAACCCAATTTTGTCTGGTGGAGCAGACCCATCAATGCAGCGAGAATGTGAATGTCTTCTGCTGTCTAAGTATGGGTGACTGCATGTAAGGTGCTAGTGTTTATTGCCATAAATGATGCCCAGATTTGAGTGTAACTTCAAATTGAATATTTTGCATGATGGAAGGCACTGTGACCAGAAAACATTCTCTCTTCAACTAGAGAACTTTCAATGTTAAACTTCTGAAAGTACCTTTTGAAAGTAAATAAGATAAACTTAACTGAAGACTGTCTTTAAATCTACAAAAGCATGACATTTTTAGTGTGTGTAATGTTAGCTGCATCAATACACAATACTACCTATGTATGTGGTTGGCATACACTGAACTTAACCATTCATGCTTTATTTCATGGAATGCAGCTATAATCATGATGAAAAATAGGGACAACCCTTGACTACTATGAATTAAATTAAATCTTAGGGATTAAAGCAGGTGTATTTTCATCACTATGAATTCACTCTATAGGTCAGTCTGGCTTGGAGTTGGTGAATGATCAAAATATTATGTGCTTTTAAGTATAAATAGATTTATTTTATGCTAATGGCTTGCTGGCCTAGATTTTACATAGAGTGCTTTCAAGTATAAATGCAGTGTTTTATACCATTGGGTAATGACCTGAAGTTTATGTATGTTATGTGTTTCATACATCATTAATTACCATGATTTAGCATACATTTACAAGTTAAAATGTTATGTGTTTACTACCTGTCTAATGACTGAGCATTGCATACTTTTGGGAAAACACAAAAGTTACAGTATGTGCGTCATGTTGTTTTCTTTTATCTGGTCAATGAAAATGATGCTACTTACTTTTCAGATCCCTGGTAATGTATCTTAACATTTTAAACATAATGGCAGAGTACAGTTATCACTATAATTTCTTTAACCCCTCCATGCTGAGCTATTTATAGTGCAGTTGTTCTTTCAATACAGGAATTTTTCCAAAAATAGCCTGTTCTCAAACTTTAGTATCTTGGAAACTATATCAGTTAAGGAAACAAATTAAAATCCATATTACTCAACAACTCTTCTTCTTGCAAAAGAAAGTATTCCCAAGTCTGTAGATCGTCAAGTTAATGAGTAAGGACGTGACGATGAGCAGTAATTTTTGGTGCGTGAAGCTGGATGTGTTCGTGTGTTTGCATGCAGCCCCGATTTTGGCTTAACTCTCAACATGATAACTTCTCCATGACTAGATAAACTAGACACAGTGGTGTCCACGGCATGCCCTATGGCACTATCACTGAGTCCTTTCCTAGTATCCTAGGAAAGAGGCTTGGCAGGGGTGGATGAGGCAAGGTGTCCACTTTAGGGAGGAATGTAATCGGACGAGAGGTTAAGAAAAAAATCATCCTACACCTGGCAAATTCAGAGAGACGACTGACGTATGCTTGTCTCGGGTGGGAGGAGTCACTCCCGAACCTTTGGTGATAAGTCCAAATGGCGGCCACTTCAAACTGTGTTGCAAAAACAATTACAGTTCCTACCAACACCTAGCGGCATACTGCCACCTTTTTTGCATCAGTCCATACCGATATCCGGTGGTTTGGGGTTGAAATAAAAATGCAAATAAAAAAACTGAAGGAATTGTGATATTTTGGGTAGTCTAATATATTTTTACATAATTCTATAAAGTAACAGCATTTTTCATGTTAGCTAAACATAATACGATATCCAGATAACAACAAAATTTAGCATTAAATCCTTAATGTCCGAGAAAAGCAGCAATACTTGTGTATATTTTTAAATTATATACTTTTTACTGAAGATTAACAGAAATACGGGAAAAAAAATTGAATTTCTGCTCACAGCTCCTGTACCATCGAAAGTAAACATTAAGTCTAAGCCACACCATTGATGGAACAGCGCGAGTGTACTGTACACTGCGTGTGAGTGTGCGTGTGGTCAGTTTATTATCTGACTCACAGGTTCTTATGTCTGCCACAGCTCCTTGACAGAAGAATGCTATCTAGGTATTGTTTTAGTTTCTAGTTTCATTTCAGCCACAATGATAAAACACAATGGTCTAATATATTACATGTTTTAGCTCATGCATTTTACCATTTTAGAAAGTGAACAGGATGTGATATACTTATTGGAAAATAAACATCATTACAGCCTTAGTTGATACCTTAAAAGAGGGAGAAATAAGTCCTAGAAAACTTAAGAGTCTAGGGTGACTGAGTAAACATTTATTTTCATTACTCAGCCAATTCCAATACAATTCCATTTATCAGACAATTTCCCCTTCCATTACAGATACCAATAATAATCTGCGTTTGCATGCTGATTTACAGCACTATCTTGACTTAATGCATTTATAATCATCCATTCATCTCTGCTATCCATCATCCATCACAAAATCAACTCCCACTGCACACCACATATATACAGGTTCTTGTACCAACCTTATGCAGTACATGCACCTTTCAAGTCATCTGCTTTGTCTCATACAGCACCATCACATCATATCTCCTGCCTTCCTTAAAAACTTTATTATTTCCATTCTGGTGGTAGGTAGAGGCACCCATCATCTACTCACTTGATGTAGTGCTGCCTACTTCTTCCTGCATGTCTAGCTATATTTTTTTTTCTGTGTCTGCCTATCCCTCCCATCCTTCCTGTCACTATTAATTACTCTTCTTTCCATTTCAGGTGGCTCTACACTGAGTGACAAGACAAAGGCATTCCTGTAACATAGGAATCCACTTACAATGCTGGGTGGTAACCATATAATGGGGTGACATGAAGCCTATTATGGTGCCCCTCTTAACTGGGTGGACACAAATGCAGCATTCATCCAGGAACCAAACCTCCACACTAATCCCTGCATCTCATTGTGGCAAGGTACTGTCAGCCACGGGACAGCCCTGCAGGGGTGACTGCTTGCCAGTGGTTGATGTTCTGCTCGATCAGACAGATTAAGGTAGCACAACAGCAACAAGTATTCCATTCTTTTACCTTACTCCTCCACATTACACAAGGTGGCCTAGTTTTACTGGGCCCTGGGCAAAAACAGGACCCAGATTCAAGGATTCATATGTTCTCTGTGGGTACTGTAGTTCTTTCAGCTTAACCTGGCCTAAAATTTGTTCCTTTTGTAGCTTATTTCAAGTATCTCAATAGAGGAAAACAAACTATAACTCTACATCTTTTCCACAGCACTACTTTGTGACCAGCATCATATTCTGGTGTTAATCTATTGTTATAACTCAGCATTCATGACAGAAAGATAGCAATTTTAAACCGAGACGTTAAAATGAGAAGAGTATGGTTTCAGAGGTATGGGGATTCCCAGTCCACACAATCTTCTCTCTTTTGGTCATTGACTTGCAACACATGAATTGGGTGAAACTCTGTTTCAGTGTACTGTACTTGTGGCTAACATTTTTCCTAAAGGTGAATATGTGTATGGCTAACTGCTAAGTTTGTAACCACAATTCCATTACTTGGGAAAAATGAGTTTTCATTTCTGAGAACCGGCTCTAATAATGACAATAAATGCTCCTCTTCAAAGAGTTCCAACAGAATTTTTTAATACCTCATAGCACTACATACCTCATGTAGTTGACTTTATAAGCACTGCTTTCCTCTGGGGTTGCATGGGCACGACGTACAGATGGTGTCTCCAGCCGCCAGTGATTGAGGCAATGCAGGAACATCTTGCCTAAGTCACTCATCATCTGGAAGTCCTGGAGCAAAGACATAAGAAAGTTATATTTGAAATCAGACTTGGAATGGATGAAGGAGGGCAATTACAGAAATAAGAATAGTAATATGAAACCTCTAACAATAGAAAGAAATGTGAAAGTATGAAGGATGTAAGTGGTAGATTATTAACCCATGGGAATGAGGTAAGGACCAGATGAAAAGAATATTTTGGAAGTCTGATGAATGAGAATGGAGAGAGCAAGGCGACCGTTAACATGATTGGTTTTGGAGGTGTACAGAGAAGGCATGCAGCACCAGGAAATGTGACGCTCACAGAGGTGAAGAACGCTCTGAAGCGGCTGCAAAATGGGAAAGCAGCTGGGGTAGATGAGATGTATGCAAAGATAATTAAATGTAGTAGAGACAGCAGAATGAAGTGCTTGTTGGAAATATGTAAGAAGGCATGGATGAGTGAAACTGTGCTAGAAGAATGGAAAAAGAGTGATTGCACCCATTCAGAAATAAAGATGAGAGAAGTGAGTGCAAGAATTATCGTGGCATAATCTACTGAGTGTTGTAGGGATGGTATATGGAAGAATTACTACACAGAAAGGGAGATATCAAAAGTCCTAGTGAATGATGAACAGGGTGGTTTTATGAGTGGCAGAGGAAGTGCAGATCAAATAACTGCAGTATGGCAATAAAGGAAGAGGCATGTGAGAAGGACTATAAGGTGTTTATGGCATTTATGGATCTGGAAAAAGCATACGACAAAGTAGACAGAGAAGGACTGTGGAAGGCTTTGCACAAATATGGTGCAGATGGTAAGCTGCTAGGTGCCGTCAAGAGTTATTACGATGGTAGTGAGGCATGTGTAAGGGTAAACGGACATCTAAGTGATTGGTTCATGATCAAAGTAGACGTGCGACAAGGTTGTGTGACGTCCTCATGGTTGTTCAATATATACTGTATATGGATGAGGTGATGAGAGAAGTAAAAACACGAGTAATGGAGAGAGGGATGGAGTTGGTAATGAGTGGTGATGGATGGAATATCTCCAATTTGTTGTATGCTGATGATGCAGTGCTACTTGCAAATACCAGACAAGAGCTTGGTAGACTAGTGCAGAGTTTTGTATATGTCTGTGAGCATCGTGCCTTGAGACTAATGTAGAAAAGAGTAAAGTGATGGTAGCTAAGAGAGAAGGTGACTCCCAGTGTGATGTTAGTGACGGGAGAGAGACTGGAATTGGTGAGAGAGAATTCAAATACCTGGTTACAGTGGTAGATAAGAGGAAAATATGCAAAAGAAGTGAAAAGTAGAGTGATACAAGGGATGAAACCAGCTGGTGCTATGAAGGCCTTGATAAAAACCATAGGCTTGAGTGTTGCATCTGTGCAAGGTTTACATGAAGGAGTGTTAAGGCAAACTTTAACATATGGATGTAAGACTATGGTGTGGCATGAAAATGAAAAGTCAAGAGACTGAACAGTGGAGAAGGGACTGCTGAGGAATGTATGTGGAGTACAGAGAGTGGACAGGATACGGAATAATGTTATTCATGAAAGATGGAAAGATGAGAAGATTAGGAGAAGTACACTGGGGTGGTTTGGACACGTGGAGAGAATGGAGAATGAAAGACTGACTAAGAGGGTGTATGCAGGTGGGGTGGAGGGAGGGAGAGGGAGTGGAAGACCGAGGATGAGGTGGAGGGATGGAGCTGAGAGGTATATGAGGGAGAGGGGAGTGAGCTGGGGGGAGGGTAGGCAAATGGTGGGTGACAGAGCGACTTGGAGGCTTTTTGTCTGTGGCCACCCTTTGCGGGATTAGGGCGTGGGGCTATAGATAGATAGACAAAAGATGTGGAGTGAGAAAGTCTTTGGACACCAGAATCGAAGAGAGTGTACTGAGATGGTCTAGTCATGTGGAGTGAATGGATGACAATAGTGGTGAAAAAGATGTCTGAGCGAACTTGAAGGAGGATGGAGGCAAGGTAGGCCAGGAAGAAGGTAGAGGGATATGGTGGATGAGTGTGTGAGGAGGAGAGGTGTGGAAATTGGTAAAGCTAATGGACTGACAAGAGACCAAGCTGGCTGGATGAATTTTGTGTGGAGAAGAGCATAACCAGGGATTCAGCACCCCTTTTCAACATGACAACACTCAGATTGACCCTACCATATAGGTATATGTGAAGTTACAGAGTGTGGTAAAAATTTTTTGGCCTATCTGATGGAGCCAGGATTCTGTGGGTTTGATGAAGAGTGAATGGGAGCATAGCCCATTGAAATAGGCAAACTCAGGCTCTCTAGATGTTGCTACTCCTCACCCTGCCCTAGGGTGAGAAAGGAGGTCTGGATGATGATGATGATGATGATGATGATGGTGAACCCACTGAACACAGAACATACTGAATTTTATTCTATCACCAGAAAATATTATTATGTTAAATGAAGTATCCTGACCCTTTATGAAGGTTTGTATAATCTGGGATTTAATTCTATTACCAAACAATCTCAAGTAGTTGAGGGATGAACACCAGCTTCAGAGAATTAGCCTGTTTACTGTACTGTGTCTGCCATACTCATATATTATGCAGCTGATGTATTTTAACATGCTCTTTTCACTACACTGTTTGAATGCTGATGGATACTGCATGATCCAATATGACTACCATATTCTACATCCTGCCACAAAAAGGAAGCACTGGTGATACACCATACCACTTGTGCTCAATTAGTATCCTATTGTCTGTCATGTTGGAGGATTGTTTGTCATTTACCTTTCATTTATTCACCCTCTTCCCCTCCCCCAGTGACATCCATCCAAGATTTTCATTTTTTTAATATAAATTTTCCACTGTTTTCCAAGCCTCTTATTGAAAAAAATTGAATTTCTTGAATTTTTATGATTCATATGCTCTACCATTTTAGAAAAGCTGAAAATTATAATTAAAGGAAAATATGAACACATACAACCATCTATCTATCTATCTATTGCCAGACACCTCAATCCCGAACAGGGTGGCCACAAACAAATCGCCTCCATGTCACTCTGTCCCCTGCCATTTCACTACCACGCTCCCAACTCACACCCCCCCTCTCTCATATACCTCTCCACTCCATCCCTCCATCTCATCCTCGGCCTCCCCCTCCCTCTCGCCCCCTCCACCTCACTCACATACACTCTCCTCGTCAATCTTTCACTCTCTATCCTCTCCACATGCCCAAACCACCTTAACGTGTTTCTCCTAACGCTTCTCATCACATCCTCAACCACACCACAACGCTCCTTCACTTCCTCATTTGTTAGTCTGTCTCTCCATGTGACTCCACATGCTCCTCTCAAATAACTCATTTCCACTGCTCTCACTCTTGACTTCTGTCCTTCCAACAGGGTCCAAGCTTCACTTCCATATGTCAGAGTTGGTATCACAATACTGTCATGTAACAACTTTTTCACTTCCATGCTCACCTCCCTGTTTCTTATCACTGCTTTCAACGAACCAGCAACCTTCCTTCCCTGCTGNACCCTTTCGAGCACTTCACCCTCCAGACTACCATCCTTACTCATCACACTGCCCAAGTACTTAAATTCACTCACATTCTCCATATCCTTCCCATCCAATCTCACTGTACACTCACTGGCTTCACTTCTCTCGAAGACCATCACTTTACTCTTCCCCACATTCACCTTTAGATTCCGTTTCTTACACACTCTCCCAAACTCATCTACCAAGCCTTGCAGCTCCCCTTCGTCTTCACTCAACAACACAGTATCATCTGCAAACAACAGTACAGGGAGTTTCCACACACTGCCCTCTCTCACTAGGGCCACTCCAACATCCACTGCCCGACCTTGTATCTCTTTTATAACCCCATCCATATACAGATTGAACAACCATGGAGACATGACACATCCTTGTTTCAATCCAACCTTCAAATGGAAAGATTCACTCAGTTTGCCATCCACAGGCACTGCAGCCTTAGCACCCTCATACATACTCTTCACTGCCTTCAACAACTTCCCATCCACTCCATATATTCTTAATACCTTCCACAAACCTTGTCTATCCACCCTGTCATATGCTTTCTCCAGATCCATGAAGGCTGCATACAACTTCTTGCCCTTCTCTAGAAACTTTTCCACTACGGATCTAAGAATGAATATCTGGTCTACACAACCTCTTCCCTTCCTAAAACCTCCTTGTTCTTCTCCAACTAATTCCTCAGTAATTTCCCTAACTCTGTCAATAAGTATCCTACCATATATTTTTCCTATTACACTGAGAAGGCAAATGCCCCTATGATTACCACACACTGCTTTTTCCCCTTTTCCTTTGTACAGAGGAATAATTATACCTGACTTCCAATCCTCCAGGACTCTACCCTCCTCCCAAGCCAATCTGCACACCTTCCACATCCAT
>JAGKTI010037812.1:0-10827 GCA_018397915.1 Birgus latro | reverse complement strand
ATTTCACAAATCCCTCTGTTTGACCCTCACGGACCATGTTTCCTAAGCGTAAGGGAAGAGAAGAATGAGCTTTTTACACGGAATGAGATGGACTACACTTCTCATGTGTAAACGGAGATGGAAGCTGGTTGCATTCTGCTAAGAACTTCTTATTATATGTTTTTGTGCCACGGATCACCAGGGGCTGGGCTCAGTGAAGTGATATCTGTAATTGCCATAATAGAGAGATAAAAATTGATAGATAAATAGATAGATAAAGAGATAGATAAATAGACAGAGATATAGAAAGAGAAATAGAGGAACGGATGGTTGGATGGAGGGATGGACGGATGGAAAATGATACAGACATAGAGAAACAGAGAAATGGACGGTTGGATGGATGGTTTGATCGATGGATGGTTGGGTGGGAGAATACAAAATCAGTTGGCCAGGAAAGACAGAGAGAGAGAGAGAGAGAAAGAGAGAATGAAGGAATGGTATGATGGATGGATGGGCGGACAGAAAAATAGATGGCCAGAGAGAGAGAGAGAGAGAGAGAGAGAGAGAGAGAGAGAGAGAGAGAGAGAGAGAGAGAGAGAGAGAGAGAGAGAGAGAGAGAGAGAGAGAGAGAGAGAGAGAGAGGGTGTGATGAAACCTGTCAAAAACAAATATTACGAAATTGGGCTATCATATGGTGAAGACCAAGCAGTGATCGGTCCTGTGGTTGCAGAGATATAAGCTTCTCAAAAGCGTTACGGTAGTGCCGGGTTGGCCTACTCATTTGTGAGAAAATGCCACTCCTTGACGAGAGACTCGCCAGGGCTCGTAACAAATATTATATCAGAACACACACACACACACACACAGTCTCTCTCTCTCTCTCTCTCTCTCTCTCTCTCTCTCTCTCTCTTCAAAGACGTAACATGATGAGAGGGAAGGGGGTTAGGAACAACAAAGGTTGGGGAAGGTGATGAAATATTGGGTATGAAAGCAAGTAAAGAAAGGTGAAGAATTAATGGAAGGGGAGCTAGAGAAAGGATGGAATGAGGGGAAGCTGTGCAAATCAAGAGATGGGAGAGACAGGAGGAAGGAGGTAAGTAGGGGAGGGAAAGAAGGCAAGGAAGGGGAGATGGCAGGAGATGGAAGAACCAAGTGATAATTGTAAGTATGAGTAGAGGATACGGTAGGGTAAGCGGAGGAGGCAAGGGCTGGTAGAAGGAGGAACGACGGGGAACTGGAGCGGGAATGGGAAGTGATGTGGGTGGCAAAGGGAAAGGGAAGTAGCAGAGGAAGGCGTGAAAGTAAGGGATGAGGGATTTAAAAGAACAGGAGAAAGCGATGAGTAGGGAACAGGCAGAAGGGAGCAAGTACGAGGAGATACGATGATTTACGGAAAGGTCCGAGAGGGGAGGAAGAGGCGGGTCGGAAGGCAAAGGATTAGGAAGGAACAAGGTATAGGGATAGAGACATGGATTTCGGAAAGAGGGTGGGATAAGAAGAAAGAGAAGCTAGAGGAAGAGGAAGAAGCCTAATGGAGAAAGGAGGAGAGATTAGAAGGTAAAGAGACAGAAGGTAAGATTAGAGGCAGGGGAAGGTGAGAAGTTAAAGGACGAGGAGGAGGCAGGGGAAGGCGAGGAGTCACGTCAAGTGGGGCAGAAGGGGAGAATGACGAAGCAGAGGAAGAGAGAGAGACAAGGGATGAGGTCAGAGCAAGGTGAGGGTAACATACTCTCCTATACAGTTTCCTCCAACTGTTTACACAAAACTACATGCACATTATACACCACTCTAAATTCAGAAAAAATGACATCTCCACACCCAGTCTTGAGTCCCCATGTGAGGAAGGACCATAAAAGCCCCCACTATCCGCCCCTCTCCCAATGACGGCCAAGTGAGATGCATGGATCCACTGTTTGACTCAGTCCTTGTTCATTTCTGCAACATTCGTGGCTTTTCCTCTAATGTTCTCTCATTGGAACACCACCTATTTACATCTAAGCCTCACCTTTTCCTCTGAGACTCAGTTGTCTGAAGCATTTGATAGCAAACCTTTCTCTGTATCCAGCTACTTTCTCTATACTCACTTCAAAACCAAAGGTGACGTTGCATACTGTGTATATATCCAACAACCTAATTATCTTGTTCTCCTGTACCTGAACTTGCATCTTCTGAATTCTCTACTCTTTGACTTCGGCTATTCTGTCATTCTCTTGACTAAATATGTTTGTGCTGTGTACTTATCTTTTAATTCTACTATGTAAAATTCGTTGACTATCTTACTTCTGTGATGGAACACGCTATCATTTTCTCCATTCTCTGAAATCTCCATTCAAGATGATTTTAGTGTTCATCACTTCCTCTAGCTCTCCTGTCCTTCAACTGATCCACCTGGTGAACAAGCCTACATCTTTCCTATCCTTAACCCCTTGGCTGCGCCTATTGTGGCGAGAGCGATGTCCCTGTTGCGGCAATCCACACAAAAGTTACCCACTTTCAGTGCGAAAATTAGCATATCATTACACAAGATAAAAATAAATAAATAAACAAATAAATAAAGCATGCACAAGGAAGCGAAACCTTGTTTCTTACCTATGAGCACATCGGTGAATGTTAAGTTGCTCCTATGATGCCGTAAAGAGAGGTGAAAGCAATGTAATTTTTTTTTTTTTTTTTTTTTTTTTTTGTCGCTGTAGCTATCCGTCACGCACCACCACCCACGTCGCCGCTCGCCACATTTCATTTCCCGACCACGCACCACTATACACATCACTTCTTTGCATTGTCTTGAATGGTTCACTAAGCACTTCAAAATAATTATTTTACAACATTGTAATAACGTGATACTAAACTGTGAACAACTACCCAGTAATAATAAAAAATGTTAAAACACAACGAAAGATATTTACATAGCTTACACCAGACACTTTCATTTTCTTTATATTTTAGTCACGTACACTTACACTTACTTTCTATCACTTATCTATATTTGTTCAGTCACTTTTCTAGAGGGCCTAGAAGTTGACGAGTGTTTGAAAGTCATGATGGTGTAACAATGGTGGGCTGGCTGCACTTGGAGCGTGGTGTGCTGCCTTGTTTTTTCCCAGGTTTTACAGTATAATCCAAACTAGAATTACTAGAACCGCTGTCACTAGTAGGTGCATACTTTCGTTTTGTGGAATACGACCTCTAGCACCTGTTTTCTTGGTAAAACCATGCGAAGTTGAGGGTTAGGGCTAACACAACGGACCCGCTACAGACACCACGAATTCCAGGAGCAAACTGGGCTCGTGTTGGTTTGTAATCAGTGTGACCACTCCAAAAATTGACAATTCCGAAGATAAACCTCTAAAAATATCCAAGATTGACCTAAAAATCCCAAGACTTATACATATTAAAAAACATTATTTCAATCTTTTTTCTTCGGTAGCTAGGATCTTACCTTTAAACGTCACTGTAGAAATACTAGAGTAGGTGTATCGTCACTTCGCCATCACTGGCAACCTCGACGTCTGAATGCAGTGTTGCCACCCCTTGCCACTTGCGTTCATTTTCTTGGTCAGCATGCTTTGGTGACATTGCCCATTTTTGACGTCTCTGAGTGAGGATCTGTGCTGCAGCTGACGGCAAGGTACACTCTGACGTGCAATTGCTTGTTTTCCAAGCAGACGATTTGATGAGGTGGACACTCATTAAGTCTATTTGTTCTAATTACATTCAACTGAGAAAAGACCCTATCCACACATGCAGATGAATGAGGAAGAGCTAACAAACTGCACATAAATTTATAAAGATAAGACTGAATTTGAGCTCATTCTTGCTATCCTTAACAGTTCTTGAATCAAACCAGAAAGATGTTGCCACCTCACTTATGTTTTTTAGAGATTCTTTGTCATACATCAACTCCCCCCACTGGTCTTGTATAACATCCAGCTCTTCTATCACAAGTGTTGGATAATGGAGTGCTAACTTTGCAATAGACTCTTAGCTGCTCTGAAGGGAATGAGATTCTTTTGGGTCAATAATTCTAACACTAAGAGAACATTCCCGTGATCAAAAGTGAACCTTTTCTTCATCTGTGAACATACTTCTACTAAGAATGCCCGGCATTCGAGCCGGAACCAGTGTGTAGGTCCAAAAAGAAGAAGATAAATTTGCATTTCATTTACTACCTTGTGTAATGTCACAAAATATATTAAACATAAAGATCGTCAAAATATCCCAAGATTAGGTAACAAAAAGCCAAGACCCCAAGATTAAGCCTGAAATCCCAAGATCTTGGGAAAAATGCCAAGGAGTGGTCACACTGTATGTAATGCGTGATGTGTGGAGGATGCTAAAAGGACGAACTGGCAACCCCCAGCGTGGCCAGATGAATATACAAAGTGCTCGTGCCAAAATACAGGGCGCAACTTTTGAAACTGTTTTATGGATTTTAAAAGGAAAGTTGCTGCCTGTCAATTGGACCTTTTAAAAGGACTGTCCCAGCCAATGGGGTAGGACAGCTTTTACAGCACCCACCAGTATCCTTGATTACTATGGAGGTTGTGCCAGCATAACTGACCAGTTCCTTACAGCCAATCCTTCTGCATATGCTGTTAATCATTTCTCTCCACTGGGCTCCACGCTGACAACCTTATCATCTTAACCTGTCCTATCACTCCAGTAAGGCCTGTGGACCCTCCCAAGAAGTGACGGCTGTGGCAGTTTGGAGCAGCTGATAAGAAGTCCCATACGGTAGTCAGTAGATCTTTTCATTTTCCCTGGAATGATTATTGCTTCCAAGGCCAAGAACTATTTCAGTGTGCCTCAGCCATTACTGAGGTTATTCTTACGGGCACGGGAGTATACATTACTCTCTCTTTTCCTCAGATTAATGGAAAAAGAAAAGTTGGTTTAATCACGCTTGTTCTAATGCTTACAAAAGGTACTCGAATCAGACAACCTATGAATCTCATCTCTTTTATGTTTCTGGACAAAACCATCCAGTCTATTCTTCACTCTGCCAAGAATAATTTGTATCTGTTTATTTATTGCCAGATGCATCAATCTTGTAAAGGGTGGCCACAAACATTTAGTCTCCATGCCTCCATGTCCCTCAACTTTTCACTGCCCTATCCTAGCTCACACCTCCCTCTCTCATATACCTCTCCACTCCATCCCTCCATCTCATCCTCTGCCTCTCCCTTCCTCTCCCCTCCTCCACTTCACTCACATACACTCTCCTCGTTGGTCTCTCGCTCTCCATCCTCTCCATATGTAAAAACCACCTCAATGTATTTCTCCTAAAGCATTCTATCGCATCCACATCCACACCACAATGCTGCTTCACTTCCTCATTTGTCAGTCTGTCTCTCCATGTAACGCCATATGCTCCTCTCAAATAACTCATTTCCACTGCTGTCACTCTTAACTTGTGTCCTTCCAGCAAGGCCCAAGATTCACTTCCATACGTTAGAGTTTGTATCACAATACTATCATGCAACGACTTTTTTACTTCCATGCTCACTTGTCTATTCTTTATCACTGCTTTTTAAGAACCAGCTACCACTGATCATTGTTGTACTCTTTCAAGTACTTCATCCTCCAAACTTCCATTCTTACTCATCACACTAACCAAGTACTTAATGGACGCACATTTTCCATTATCCCATCATCCAGCCCTACTGTACATTCAGTGACTTCATTTCTCTTGAAGACCATAACATTACTCTTCCCTATACTCACATTTAGATTCCGATTCTTATAGACTCTCCCAGACTCATTCACCAAGCCTTGC
The DNA here is from genome assembly GCA_018397915.1 of Birgus latro. Classification (NCBI taxonomy): domain Eukaryota; kingdom Metazoa; phylum Arthropoda; class Malacostraca; order Decapoda; family Coenobitidae; genus Birgus; species Birgus latro. The sequence goes on along the minus strand of JAGKTI010037812.1, from coordinate 5,072 downwards.
AGTTCCCCTTCTTGTTCACTTAATAATACAGTACCATCTGCAAACAACAATACGGGAAGTTTGCAAATGCTACCCTCTCTCATTTGGACCGGTCCAACATCCACTGCTCTACCTTGTATCTCTTTTATAATCCCATCCATATTCAGACTGAACAACCATGGAGATATTACACATATTAGTTTCAATCCAACATTCAGTCAGAAAAATTCACTCAATTCACTATCCACATAAACTGGAGCCTTAGCACCCTCATACATATTCTTCATAGAATTCAACAACTTCCTATTTACTCCATCATATTCTAAGTATCTTCCACATTCCTTGTCTATCCACTTTGTCATATGCATTCTCCAAACCCACAAAGACCGTATACAACCTTCTTCCCTTCACTAGAAACTCTTCCACTAAAAACAGAAGGATGAATATCTGACCTACACAACCTCTTCCCTTCCTAAAACCTCCCTATTCTTCTCCAACTAATTCCTCTGTCATTTCCCCGTCTCAATAAATATCCTATCATATACTTTGCCTGTTACACTAAGAAGACAAATGCTCGTGTGATTAAAACACACTTCTTTTTCCTTCTTTCCTTTGTACAAGGGAATAATTATACTTGGCTTCCAATCTTCCGGGACTCTACCTTCCTCCCAGGCCAATCTGCACTTCTTCCATATCCATACTGCTATATACTATTTCTCCCCCACACTTTATCATTTCACCACACACTCCATCAAGTCCTGGGGCTTCCAATTTGGTTTTCTTCATTTCTTCCGCTACTTGCATCCTACTGATATCTTCCTCCTTTCTCACCTCCCTCCTTCTCCCAGTTCCTCAGCCACTTATACTCACATTACTTTCTTTCTCTACGTTTAACTCACTTCCTTACTATCTTGTTTATCACCCTGTCTAACTCTCTTTACCTCTTTCCAGAACATTTTCTTACATTCCCTCCACTTTACACTCAAATTTCTTTCAAGTTCCTCAGCCACTCTCTTCTTACTCTCTCTTACTAATATTTTCACCTCTCTCTTCCTCTCATCATGTAACTCACCCACATCTCTCAGCTTCCTCCATACCTCTGCTTCCCATCCACTCACTATATGCTTTCTTCTTTTGCATCACAGCTGGCCTCGCCTCTTCATTCCACCATGCTGTTCCTTGCACCCTCTTTGGTCTTCTCTCCACCCCACACACCACCTCACATGCTGCACAAATCTCTCCTGTGAATATTTTGCACACACCTTTCACCTCCCCCATCAGCTCCAAATAATATTTACCCAATCACTCCTCCAATTCTCTCTTATATTTTGCCCTTTTTCCATCCTCTTGCAACCTTTCAACCTTCCTTGTATGGACTACTTTCTCCTATCCTTCCCTCCTTCTATTCCTCCATTGCACTTGAACCTTGAGTTTTACCACCAAGTGGTGGTCAGAAAGTCCACCCCCTTAACCTCTGTATGCTCTTGCATCCATTACATACCTTCTCATTCTGCCATCCACACAAACATAATCAATTCAGTTCACCACCCACCCTTCTCATTACTCGCCATGTATACCTGTGGATTATTTTGTGCCTAAAGAGAGTAGTGACTGTCACCAACCCCCTCCCTGCACAAATGTCCACTAGAGCACTGTCATTCTCATCCACTTCTGCAGGCACACCGCACTCACCAACTACTCCATCCACCTTCACATTCCCTACTTATCCATTCATACCTCCCATCAAAAACACTCTCTCACTCCTCTCAGATTTTTCCATGCACGCTTCCACATTTGCCCAGAAGCATTCTTTCCCTCTGCATGTACGATCTTGCACTGGTGCATATGCACACACAATCGCCCAAGTTTATATTCTCACTTTCAATCTTACCCACACAATCCTTGAACCAAATGATCCATTACTATAAACCTATGCTGCTTCCCCCAAACAAAGAGAGGTAGCCGAGACAAAACGACACACTCCCAAATTACTCATCCTCACACACACATTTATTCGTATCTCTTATATTCTCCTTCCATCTAATGCACATAACAATACATACACCCTCTTTTGCCCTCTCATTCTCACCTACTCCCTTGCATATAACCCATCCATACTTCCACTCTCTCACACTCTCGCCTCTTCATTTAGTCTCAGCTTATCCACAATGTCCACTTTTGCACTCTCAAGCACCTGAACAATCTCTGTCTCATTCACCTCATCATTCGCATCCCATATACATTCCATGTTGCAATCTGTACCATGTCCTTTCTCCGGCCCTTGGTCGTCATCTGCTGGTCCGTCTTGATCCGAGGATTCTTGTTTGTATTTTTAGTTAGCTGTTTTCCGGGGAGGGGCACTAACCCTCGCCAACCCACTTGATGACACGTAGGGAACACGTGTTGATTGGTTATACGGTTACCACCCAGGGTATTAAATGATTTTCTGGTTTACAGGAAATAATTTCATTCATATTAAATGCTCTGAACTCTCCGACTCAGATTCTTCCTGCTCCTTCTGACACCTTGCCAAAATCCTCTAAAAACTTTACTTCACCATCCTTCCCTCTTTTTTCCGCTCTGATGGTAGCTGGCTGTTCTACTGAAAAAAACAGAACTATTCACTCAGACTTTCTTCTCCAGTTTCATATTAGATGATTCAGGTGCTGTTCCTCCATCACCTCACCCCCTGTCATGAATATGACTGACATTAAAATGTTTCCATTGATGTACTTTCTGCCCTCACTGGCCTCAAAGCTAATAATGCATATGGGCCTTGTGAGACAGTTCCCTACTGTTGTCCTGAAGAACTGTGCTTCTGTGCTTACACCCTGCCTAGGTGAACTCTTTTGCCACTGTCGTTGACTTGTACCTTTTCCTCTTACTGATAGTTTGTTTTCATTTACCCTGTCCACGCCCTCTTACTGTCGCCCAGCTGAATTAACATCCTCTGTTTCTAAAGCTTTGGATCTATTTTTAACAAAAATCATAAAGCATATTTCCAGTCTTAACCTTCTTTCCGATCGCAATTATTGGTTCCACCAAGGACTCTTCACTGGCGATCTTACCTCCTTTCAGATTCCTTGTCATCCTCCTTTCGGGACTTTGACAAAAGCTTTGCCATTGCCCTTGACATTTCAAAAGTTTTCGATCGAAGGTGGTATAAAACTTTAATTTACAAAATGCCTTCTTATCCTTTCTATCTTTCCATCTGTGCCTTCATCTCCAGCTCCCTTTTGGGTCGTTCTACAGTTGCTGTTGTAGAAAGCCACTGTTCTCCTAAGGCTATCGTTAGTGGTGTTCCTCAGGGCTCTGTCCTCACTCTCTTCATCCTGTTTATCAATGACCTTTTAAGCTGTACATATAACCCTATCTACTCATTCGCTGTTGACTCCACGTCAACCCTTCATCTTTTTATTTGCTTCTCGCAGCATCCAACTCAGCAGTTACTTCCGCAAACATAGAATAGGTTATGTCAAACTTAATGTCTGACATGGCTAATATCTATGATTGAGGTAAGAGCAGTCTTGTTGTTTTTAATACATCAAAAACATACTTCTTTCATCATTCAACCTGTCACAATGCTCTTCGGGGGTTTCTCAAATTTTTAACAATATCCAGCTCAATCCTACATCATCTTTGAACATTCTTGGAATTTCATTCGCTCGGGATTTATCTAGGAAAGGTCATATTACCTTTCTTGTAAAATCTGCTTCCAAGAGATTAGGTGTGCTAAGCCGACTCCGTACCTTCTTTACTCTTGCAGAGTTGTTGACTTGGTACAGGGGTTTTATTCACCCCTGTGTAGAGAACAACCCTCATGTGTAGAGAGGCTTCCCACACACAGCTCTTCTCAACAAGGTGGAGTCAAACACTTTTCGTCTATTAACTCTTCTCCTATTACTGGCTCCCTTCAACCTCTGTCTCTTCGCCGCACTGTTGCATCTTTTTTTTCTCTTTTCTGTCGCAACTTCAGTGGTCACTGCTCCTCTGAATTATCTCCACCACTATGGCGGGCTCGTAGGACCCATGTATAATCAAATTCTCATCCTTATTCTGTCCAACAACTTTCTAAGGCAACAATTAACCGTTACAACCATTCCTTCATATATGCAACAGGTCAACTGTGGAACTGTCTTCCTCTGTTTTTCCTACTGCCTATGACCTCCCGTCTTTTGAACGCAGTGTGTCCAGGCCTCAAGAAATGGACAAATCTTGAATTTGGCTCTTTCATTTTGTTTTTAATTTTTCTTGGAGGGAACAATCTTGCGGACCTCTGGTTTTTGGTTCATTCTTCCTTGCATAAGTGAAAGGAGGAGCGAGGGAGGAATAGGAGAAGAATAGGAAGGCACTGGAATAGCGAAGAACGTGGCGTAGAGACAAAAACATGTGTTGCGGAATGAGAGTGGGATGAGAGAAATGGCAGGGTAAGGGAACCACCGGGAGGAGACAGGGGAAAGGGAGGGAACAAGAAAAGAAAAAGTTTTGTGTAAAAGAAGGAGGCATGGGAAGGAGAAGAGGCCATGGGAAGGGAGTAGACGGAGGGACGGGAGGAGGTAGGGGAAAGGGAAAAAGTAGGAGAAAAGAAGGAGGCGAGACATGGGGAGGAGGTAGTAGGGGAAGGGGAGGAGAAAATGTACAGTGAAATAAAATGGATAGATGAGATACAAGAAATAATCCCGGATCTTTTTTTCTAGATCAATGAGCGAAAGTGATCTGACTAAAAATCATTTCTCATCATCAGACCCTCAGGCTTTGATGCATTGCGACAGGTTATTTGTGTCTTTTTTCTTCTTTTTATCAGCAAGGCCTTATGAATGATTACGAATTTTTGGATGAGAATAAATTTGCTTGTGACAGATTGCGATTTTTTTTCCTAGGTAAGTTGCATTTGGTCGACGGCAATGAAGAGGGTGAGAGGGGGATACGCTATATTACTAGTAGTTCGTGTTCGTGTATTTCAAAGTGTCAAAAGGCAAGAGATATGAAGATAAGACATAGGCAACGCTAAGCTGTTGCAACCCTCCATCTGACCATGCACATATCCTCCAACCCTCTGCACACCTAACCAAGCACAAAACAGCTCTAACTCT
>JAGKTI010037811.1:0-10827 GCA_018397915.1 Birgus latro | reverse complement strand
TGGAGAAAGATTAATACCGGTACATGATTTTTGACATTTCAGTTTGTATGCTAAGAACCTGCACCAGTTGTGGAAACTATATGTAGCTATACTGTATTTTTTATGTGCAAATAATGGGTATAAGTAGTCTTGTTTTAAAGTCTGTTGTTTTTTCCCATTTTTTAGATGTCCTTTGTTTCCATAATTAGATTATGAAGTACAGTAGTAGGTATCAGAAGCTACCAGCAAATCTGATATTAATAGCTCTACATCTTTAATAGAAACAGTTGCTGGATAAAATGCAATATTTTCCATTGCCGGTACCCAGTTCTGATCATCTAATATCTGTAATAATAAAATACAATACAAGTATAGGAACATCAGTCATTCCATTGGTAAAATGTTAACAAAACTTTCCTTTGTCTAACAAGTCTTGCAAAATTTCATACAATAAATTCTATGCAAAATATATATATATTTTTTTATGTGTCCGACTCTGGGCATAGGCTGTACAGCCTGCTATCAAGGCCCAGTCGTCCTCCTACATACCATACACCTCTACATGTCACCACTTCGGCGCTTAACACCCACCATCCATATTGAATACAAGCTAGGGCTGTCTCATACAGGACTGGTGTTTTGGTATTAGCGGGGTTATTTTTACGACATGTCGGCAGGTCTTCTGGTAGATCAGTAAAGCCTGATTTAATGAAATATGTTGCATTACCCTGAAATTCCCTGAATCGTAACCAAAATTCAAAAATTAAAGACAAATATTAAAACAAAAAACAAAACGAAACAAGAGAATGGTTTTATTTAAAAAACAAAAAGTCATGCTTTAAACCACTTGGTTTAAACCAGTCCACTCTGGCCAGCGCCATTACAATTAAAAAGGATCCGGGTCAGAAACCATGGATATAGGACCCGGATCCGGATTCATGTCTGCCGAAAAATTTAATTAATTCTTTCTTGGTCCATGGCCTACCATTCCACAAAATTTCATTGAAATTCATTTTGAACTCATGGAGATGTTGTGGGGGATGCTCCGGATCCAGATCCAGATCAGTCCCTAAATTTAATCATTTCTTCCTTGGACGATGCCACACCCTTCCACAAAATTTCATCAAAATCCGTGCATAACTTTTTTAGTAAAGTTGCTAACAAACAGACAAACAAACAGGCAAACAAACAAACTAGCTACAAAACACTCTCAGAAAGCATACCTTCGCCAATGCCTTTGTCATTAAAAAGGATTAGGATCCGCGGATATAGGATCCGGAATCGGATCCGGATCCACTCCAAAATTTAAATATTTTTTTCTTTTTTCTTTTTTTTCTTTTTTGTCCATGGCACACCTTTTCGCAAAATTTCATTGAAATTCATTTGAAAACTTTTGGGTATATTGTGCTGGATACTCCGGATCCCCGCCCCAAAATTTAATCGTTTCTCTCTTGACCCATGGCCCACCTCTCCACAAATATTTCATCAAAATCCGTTCATAACTTTTTGAGTAATACTGCTAACAGACAGACAAACTAACAAACAAACCAACGCTGGCAAAAATATAACCTCTTTGGCGGAGGTAAGAATCTTTATGCATAACTGAAGTTTAGAAGAGTTTTTAAATATAGCACTTGGTTTTTTAGAACAAATGGGAAATTTCAAGCTTAGCTTGCGCAATACAGATTATATTGTTACGAAGCGAGATTTGCCAGTTAGGTGCACGAGAACCATCTCGATGTTTCGTGGTGTTTACGTTAGGCTGGTTTCAGTACGAGTCAGAGTTGCAGGTTGCCTGCTGTTTGTGAGCGTAGTTAGTTCGTAAGTTTTGCAGTAATTTTTATGCTTTTTTCTCTATAATGTTTTATTTACGTGATTGTTCGTTAAATTATGTAATTTAATTTAAGTTTGGAAAATGATTTAGAGTGTTATGTAATGTAAGAAGACTGGCATATTTTGGCTGTCTCTTAGTTGGTAACTGTTAACTGTTGCACCGTCGAGTTCGTGCTAAAAGTTTCTTGAACAATGCAAGCTTATATAAGGATGGGGATGAGACAATAGCAGGTTTAGCTGGGCCTCGGTCAGACTGAGTGAAGTTTAGACGGATGTGGGTGCAGTGTCAGTGAAGTTTGTATATTTTCGGTATTTGTAAAAGCAGTGAAGTGTTGTTGGCGAAAAGAGAAGTGTTGTAGAAGATTATATAGTTTCTGTACTTGTGAAAACAGTGTTGTCCAGCATTAAGTGTAATAAAAGTGAAGTGTTGTCAAGCATTGAGTGTAATAACTGTGGAGTGTTGTCAAGTATTAAGTGTAACTGCAGTTAGTAAAGTTCGTATAGGTTCAGTGCGTGTGAGAACAGTGCAGTGAAGTTAGTAAGCATTAAGTGGAATTATTTGGAAAATAATGACAGTGAACTGTAAGAAGCCAGTGTTTATTTTCGCCTTAGCTGATCTTGTGTGCTGTACATCTAAAGGCTGACCATAGGAAGAACGACTCACTGGGCAACGTCCTTCCTATACTGAACTACTGCTGCTGGAGTCTGTGGCAGTGTGGGGACTGGGACGTAACAGTATTATTCACGCATGATCACTAAACAAGAACCTCTTACAGTTTATCATACCCTTTTTACTATTAACACTGTGTAAAATTATATACCAATAGTTTTAACACTTTCAGACTAAGGGCGTATGTATTTTGTTCTTGCAGTCCAGTTAGCCACATATAAACTTATTAACATTTCCCTGCTTTACTATCCTTGTCTTTTACCCATAGAGTAGTTAACTTTATTTGTAACCTACCCTGTCACAAACAACGAGAGGGCAAATAGGTCTGTTGCTGATTGATTTCCTTTGTAGTCCTTTGTAACTAAGAGTGTGTTTAGCTGAAAGGGCAAGGAAAAGAGAATATGCGATCGTCCTGTGCCACTAGTTCTTCCTACAAAACCAGTTCTTAGTCACACGAAGATAGTTTTCAGATCTCTAAGCTACTTGACCACACACCTCCCTTCCAGCAATTCCCTGTCTTTGCTAAGATGAATTTATAAGGACAAGGAGGAAATGAGAAGCCAAGATCTTCCCATGCCTATTTGTTCTTCCTGTGAAACCAAACCTTAGTTACGAGGAGAAAGTTACCGTAAGTTAGTCTGCGGATCCCAGGGCAGGTCTGGCGATGGGAATTATAGGGTAGACTGACAGGGTGAGGGGCGGATTGTGGCAACAGGTGTGACTTGCAGAAGTTATAATTAGGGGGACTTCTCTCTCTCTCTCTCTCTCTCTCTCTCTCTCTCTCTCTCTCTCTCTCTCTCTCTCTCTCTCTCTCTCTCTCTCCTTCGACAGACTTGTTTCCTCTCCGTCCTACTGCTTCCCTCACCTCCCTCCCTCTCTCCCTCCCTCCTCTTCTCTGTCTCTCGCCCCTCTTTCTCTTCCCCTACTCACTCTCTCCTTATTCAGCCCATTTCCTTCCATCTCTCTTTACTTCCCTCTCCCCATCGCTCCTTTTTCTTCTATCTTTTTCCCCTCTTCTCTTTCATCCTTTCTTCGCTCCTTCTCCCTCCTCCTTCCCTCTCTCATACCTCCTCCTTCCTTCTCCTTCTTCCTCCTTCCTTACCCGGTCCCCATCTTTCCACATTCTCTCCCTGCTTCTCCTCTCTTTCTCCACCAACATCTTCCCCTCTCTAGCTCCCTCTCCTCTCCCCATCTTTCCCCTTCTTTCCTTCAAAGTTCCCTTGTCCTCCTGTCATCCTCACCTTATTTTGCTTAAGTTACAACCATCCCAGTCACCTCCATCAACCTTAACGTCAGTATCTGCTCTACTTTTTAGCCTTCTGTTTGGAGATTGGCAGGATAATAAATAATCCGACAGTTACGTAACCGATCACGGCCGCTGTAAACTGAGGTGATGGAATGGTAAAGAGGGCATGTCTAATGATGCCCAGTTGAAAAAATTAATATATGATCTCGGCATCATTCTCACTCTGTATATTATGACCCACAAGTGTCTTGACCCTTTGTGGTTCACCCTTGAAGCTATACTGACTCTAGTTGTTAAATTTCATGGGAGTAAATGTTTCTGGCAAAACCGCTTTCCAGTTCAGACAGCCTTGTGATGCGACTTTGTGGAATGATAGTGAGACGGAAGCATAAATATGTGCGAATGTCTTTAATGGAGACTTAAAGCACTTTGACAAAGGTTCTTCACAGCACAGTAACGCCTGTTGGAATGATAATCAGACAGAGGAATAATATGAGAGTACCTCTGAACAAAGATTAAATATGAATCTTGCAGTCTGCTCTAAGGTCAGACAGACTTGGAATAAAACTTTGTGTATTGACAGTAAGATAGGGATACGGAATGACTGAATGTCTTTGAACAAAGACTAAAAAATTCGTCTTTTGAAAATTCTTCCTACCTAAGATGCACTGACGATGAGACTTGGTGATGTGGGCAGGAATGTTCAATTGTTTAACATTTAAATGTTTTAAATGGTTTTTCAGAAAGTTTCATCGATTGGAAAACGATTAAAATAGTGCGGTGAAAAAGTTTGATTAAACTGGTATTCCATTCTGGAAGTTTGAAATTTTCATCAGTTTTTAACATTTTTTGCTGTGTGTATGTGTGTGTGTATGTGTGCCACGGCCGTGCATGTGCATGCATGTGTGCGTGCGTATTCAATGAAGCCTGTGAATTTCATGGTGTATATTAGAGTTTATTGTGCTCCTTTTATACCCACAAAAAGAGACTACCATTTTCCGAAAATATTTTGCCCAAAAAAAATGCCAAAAATATTTTGAATAGATGCTAAATAAGTAATGAAGCACCTGACAACCCTGCTTCAATACCGCCTCATGTAACGTGAACAAAGAGCGCAGGGTTGCCAACTGCGCGGTTTTCCCGCTGAATTGGGCTGGTTTCGACGGCCTGCCGCAGGTAAATTTAGGCAGTCGCCGGTTCGCGGTTTTGGGGCTGTTTCCAGTGTCCTTCTGTCGCTTCTTAAATCGCTTTCAATTATCGAAAATGAACGTCAAAAATATAAATTGGAACATCAATTGAGTGTAAAGAATGCGAGCATGATAAAGTGTAAGAATATACGTATACATTAAAATATGGTATTTTATATCCTCTATTCCATACAGTTTGATCAAGTTTAACAAAAAGTTTTAAAGGGTACAAAAACGTTTGAAAATACAATAAAACTTTGATTAAAAATGTGTTTGAAAAAGTTTGACCGAAAAAGTTTAAAATGGATCAGACAAAACGATTGAACATTACTGGAGGTGGGATTGTATTATGGGCGAGTGCCATTGAAGAGGGTCAATAAATGTGGCCTTGGTTGATGGGTTGGCACATGAAGGGAAGCTAGAGCAAAGCCATGTAAAAAACAAAAAAAGTAATATAGGAATCTGTTTCACCTTTTGACCAAAGTAAATGTAACCTGTGAACAAAATCGAGTTGAAAACAGAATTGAAACTGTACTGTTTTAAAGCATAAGACAGAATTGTCATGGCTCTAATTTATCATAATACAGTGCACAGTAGCATAGTAACATAGTAGTCTAGAGAGTGAGTGAGACAGAGGAGTAGAAAGGAAATGACGCTTGCAATTTCTCTGAGGCATGCCAGATTGCAAGGTGTCATCGGACAGCTTCGCATCCCTCACTGTGGGAAACTGACTTAAGGAAAATATACATAAATACATACACACACACACAAGCTTTTAGAACCTATGACAACCGTATAAGCCATGTCACACAAGCCGTCCTACCCAAAAGAGGACGGAACCAGAATGCAGAATTACGAGAGAGAGCAGGGAGAGAGGAACAAGAGGAGAGGAGAAAGAGAAGAGGGGGTCTAACTAAGAGAGAGAGAGTGTCGTGAGAGAAAGAGTAGCTAGCAGCTTAACAATCAGTATTAATCTCAGTTTCCCTTTGAAGACAATAAAACTGCAATCAACCCAACTCATCTTTAACTCCTCCCATCATTAACAACAAGTGAAATGAGGTTATCTTTACATCATATATTATTTTTAACAACAAAATAAACTTCTCTATAGAACTACAACCCCTCGGCTATGACTACAACATTTGGTGGCCGCGAACGTACGAACCAACGCCTACCAGCCAACAAGTCTACAAGCAACTCTATCAGAAACATACAATTATACAATAAACGAGAAAACAAGACGACCCATATCTCCTAACTCTCGCCTCACAACCCCTCACACCCTGTCTCCAACCACTCTCCGTTTTCGTTGTCGCAGCGCTGACGCACAGGTCAAAAGTTCAGCTGAAGCCAACAACAACCTCCACCTTGCCACCTAACTCACCGCTGTTACTCACCACTGTTACTCACTAATACTAATATTCATTTACCTCCAAAAGTGAATGAGGGGATAAGTCGACGTTGTTCGGTGAAGTGAGGTTCGAGAATGGGAGGTCGATCAACCCTTCAACCAACCCTGATCTGAGAATTCCTTCAATTAACCCTGATCTGAGAATTACTTCAATCGATCCTGATTTGAGAATTCCTTCAATCAACCCTGATTGATCAACAAGCTGAGTGACTTCTTCCGTCAACCCAGACCTGAGTCTGTTTCTCAAGTGGGTGATCATACGTTTACTCATTTCATCCCAGAGCTTAGGATTGGGTACAAACCCTTCATCATTTGTTTAAATATACACATATTCAATCTTACCATCGTTTCTTTATCTTACCATAGTTTCTTTATTAATTTTCATTTTTTCACCTATATAGTTAACACATACATAAATCAATTATTTCATAACACCATTCCTTAGGAAAATGAGTTTCTTTTAGCTGACTGATATGACAGGCATATTCTCATCCCCACCAAATTTAGTACCAAACGAAACACAGATATCAACAAATACCGATGAACAATCAGTCATGAATGCCAATTCACAGCTAGCTGCAAATACCGATCCACGGTTAGAAGATCAATCAGTAGAGCATCAAGTACACAAAAGACTCACACCACATTCCGCACAAAGTAGGGATGACGAAATGGATAATGATGATGATGATGATAGTGAATTTGATGATGATGGTGATGATAATCATGGTGAAGAGGAATGGAAACCTCCTTCGGATGTAAACAGTGACGACTTCAGAGCTTTCATCCATATGTACGAAAACCTAGTAAAAAGGGTTCACAGATCAGGTAGAACCATTCAACTGTTCCTTCACATAACGATAAGGGATCACAGGTGGACTTTAACCAAACAACAAGCCAACATGGCAGACAAAGCCGCGAACACACCACCATCCGCGCCTCATGTATACATTTACTATGAGGATACAACCACTCCAAAATTTTCAGGCACAGACAAAGACCGCATCGACATAATGTCTCTTTTAAGCGAGTGTGAACAGATCTTTGTTAAGAGACATGTAACAGACGAGAGTGAGAAAATCGCTACACTTTCATCTAGGATTAACCATGTGAGGTGTCCGGCTTTCGACTTACTTAAGTTGGATCAGCTCCTAAGAGCTAACACATATGAAGAGTACAAGACAGAACAGAATTTCTGAAGAAATTCTGTGGGGGTATAATTTTTTTTGCCAGGTATACTTCCAGAATTACATAAGATTGTGGATCTTATGAGAGAACATACAACTAATTCTGCGCTAGGTGATATAACAGCAGATGTTTCTACAATTAAAAGAACATTGTTAGCCACCATAGAGAAATCCAACTGGGTAACACAAGATGACAAAATGATGCCATTGCATGTCGTTGACATCCTTGGCTATGTAGTTGCACTGTGTAAATTACCAGATAGGACTGTCACGAATTTTCTACATCGTGAAATTATGTATCGTAAATCGTGACATCGAGTGATTTGTAGGAACGATGAATAGTTCTGAAATCCGTGAGAATTCGCCATTCTCTTAACCGTCCACTCGTGTACTTATATTTGCATCAAATTTTCAAAACTTTCGCCATTCTTTCGCGAGTGAATGTCTTTATGTACAGACAGTGCATTCCTCTGAGCGATAATTTCCGAATTGTCATTTCTTTGCACTTGCCTCCCTGGCTGTTAGTTGGCCACGCTTCTTTCACACGTCTCTTATGTTGGACACTCAAATACAGTCAGTCGTCCCTTAGCCGTCATGATTAGCGCGTTTGCTATACCCAACGCGGATAGATTTCTCTAGTGATCTCCAACATCCTGCAGTATCGGCGTTTTCCCGAATCTTCCACCAACCTGGTGATCGATTATAGCAGCGGCGGTCTCATCTCTACTGATTAGTATTTCTTTTGTTTTTCCTAGGCTTAAGGCTATTTAGCTATCTGTCTGAGTGCTTGAGTGAGTGCATTCCCTTTCTTTGATTTTGAATAGATTCATGTAACGTAAATTTATTTTCATGTAATTAATAAATCTATAGTTCGTTTTCTTGAGCTTTGTTAAATGTAACAGTCGTGTTTGATTTCCCCACATATTTAGTACACTTTTGCTACTCCAAGTTAGCACAACTCCTTATATTAATCACGACTGGTACTTAGGCCAGCTCTTGGTATTAATTCTTAAATCTGTTGTGCCAGCTAGGAGTTTGGCTCAGCCAAGATCCTGTTTATTATTATTATTATTATTATTTGAATGTTAAGGAATGAACTAACTTTCTCAGAGGCCAACAGTACAGTAATACAGCCTTCTTGAGCGTTTAGTGTCTGCTGTGTACTGTTGAGGAAGTTTATAAATTCTCTACTCTAGAGAATTGGTGAAATAAACCAGCATAAAAGTAAAATCACCACTTGATTTCACGAGTCGATTCTCTCGCGATAATCGACTCGATATTTATTCCTAGTGTCCATAGACACATTTTAATTTTCCCCCTGACATCTGGTGACCTCATTCCAAGATATAAACTCCTAGCTTTGAAATTATTACCAAAATCATTCACTCACTCTTAGTTAGGTAGACTGCTGCACATAAGCCAGCATATCAGTCTCAGTCCTTAGTTACTCTCAATCTGAGCATCATGGAAACAAGTACATACCTACAGGAAGCCAAGAATATGGGACTTACTAACCCCCAGGAAATTAGAGATTATTTCCTGTCCCGTTGCAATTACAGGCAGCAACGTGAGAATGCCCCCCGTGAACAACGGAAAATTCAGCGTGAGGAACGAGAGAGAGAACGTGAACACGAAAAAGAACAGCGTGAATACGAGGAACATCAGATAGAACGTGAGCATGAGGAACGTGATAGAGAACGTGAACACGAGCGCGCCGAGCGCAAGGCACGTGACAAACACAAGCTCGAAGTCCTGAAGCGGAAGCGAGACTCCTTGGCTTCAGGCACAGCAGATGCAGCGAACCCAAGCTCCACGAGTGCCTTCCCAGCACCTGTTCTAGCAACTCCACGCCTCAAGCTTCCTTTGTACAAGGAAGGCGGGCAAATCGAGCCATTCATAGCTCGTTTCGAAGACATGGCACAGCTATACGATCTGGATGAGGCAGCTAAGCGGCTTCAGTTCCTTAGCCTGTTTGAGGGCCCTGCCCTCGACATTCTCCACAGAATTCGCAGAGATAATCTCATGTACGAGATGATGAAGACCGCACTTATCAAAGTGTACGGTCATACCGTTGATGACGCTAGGAATAAGTTCGTGAAGGCGCGTCTCCAGGAAAAGGAGACAGCTGTACAGTTCCATGACCATCTCACGGCATAGGCGAGTGGATGCAGAAGGACGAGACTTCTAGCATGCGAGAGGGAATAATGGACCTTGTGCTGTGCACACAGCTGGAAAAGTCATGGCCTGCTGAGCTTATGGCCCAGCTCAAGATATGCAAAGTAAAAGATGCAAACCAAATGGTGGAAACGGCTGATGCTTTCTTTACTGCGTACTGGTACAAAACTCGTAAGCAACAGTCCTGGAACAGGAGAGATACTGCCAAGTCTAGGATGCCATCTCAGAGCGAATCCCAGCATCAAGGCCATTCTCAGAATAATGGTCATGGTCCAGGCAAATGGCAGGACCAGGGGCAGAATACACAGAAACCTGACTTGAAGAGGTACAAGTACCCTAACCAGCAGCAGAACCCTAAGCAGCAGCAGTACCCTAAGCAGCAGCAGTATCAGCCACACAATCGACAAGCGGGACAAACCTTTTCAGCACCAGCCCCAGTGTATCAGAGGCAGGAGGCAAACGCAGCCTTCATTCCCCGACAAAAGCACAATGGTGCCGTCCCCACCAGCACAGGTCCTCCTTCACAGTCCTCTAGTCCCCCTCAGATGGTGAACTCTCCTCCACAGGCCGTCAGTGCTCCTGCTTCCCAGATGGTGAGTACAACTCCTCGTGCACCTAGTTTGGGTACGACTCCTCATGCACCTAGTCAAAGTACGACTCCTCGTGCACCTAGTTCGGGTACGACTCCTCGTGCACCTAGTTCAGGTACGACTCCTCGTGCACATAGTTCAGGTACGACTCCTCGTGCACATAGTTCAGGTACAACCTCTCAGGCGTATAGTCCTGTCACGTTTGAAGAGTTGTGTGCCATGCAGCCTTATCAATGGCTGGCTGCTTCCTCCACAGGCCCTCCCACAGGTAACAGTGCCTTCCTTGTTCAGCCAGGGTTTGTGGGAGGTGTTTCTGTAAATGTTTTGAGAGACAATGGTTTCTCAGGTTGCACTGTCAGGCAGAGTCTTGTTCAGCCTGAAGAATATACAGGCAGACAGATCCAAGCTCAGCTTATTGACGGATCAGTGAGATTGTTCCCTGAGGCACGTATCCAGATAGCATCTCCCTTTCACACAGGTTGAACAGTTGCAGCTGTCATGTAAAAACCTATGTTTGACCTCATTATAGGTAATATACCAGGTGCCAAG
>JAGKTI010037810.1:0-10827 GCA_018397915.1 Birgus latro | reverse complement strand
TTTAGAAATTATTTTGAGAAGGATAAGCAGACAAAGGTAAATGGAATTACCTGATGGAGAGCTGAGGTAAGAAAGACATGGGACGAGTAATAAGAGACACTTACGGGAAGGAAAAAACTGCTAGTAAGAATAATAGAAGAAGACTACAGGTAGGAGGTGGAAAGAGGAAGGATAAAATAGGTTCCTGAAATAGAGCTAGAGACAGAAAGTAGCCTATTGAAGAAGGATAATGTGAAGAAAAAATGGAAGACAGTCGGCGAAGGAAGTGGAGAGGGTGTATGATAGGAAGCAAAGGTTTGAGCGAGAGAAAGAGAAAATGACGGATGTGATGATTGGCAAATGACGCTATTGAGAGAGAGTTGCTGGGAGTTGCAGACACAGACATACATACACACACACGTACGTGAAAACATACATACACTTACACGTACATATTCAGACGTACTCCCACAAACATGTACATATACACATACAAAAACGCACACGTATATATACACAAACATGGACACACAGGCTCGCACGCACATATACACATGGAAATGCAGTCATACGCACAAACCTGCATGCATACGCTGAGAGAGAGAGAGAGAGAGAGAGAGAGAGAGAGAGAGAGAGAGAGAGAGAGAGAATCTTGCGGTTTCCTAAGGGTTGTCTGATCTGAAGTGCAAAAACCTGATACAGTCTCTCTCCCGCGGAATACGTAATGTCCTCAAGAAACAGAACGATAAAAGAGAAATCAGTGCGTAATCTATTTTTAAAAATGTACATTCAGTATCAGAATATTTTATGCACTCAGAATATTCTATGCACTCAAAAGTACGGTATTTTAAGCACTCAGAGCAAGAATATTTCATGCACTCTAAGCTCGAATATTTTATGCACTCAAAGCTAGAATATTTTATGCACTCAGAGCTAGAATATTTTACGCACACAAAAGAATATTTTACGCACTCAGAAATAGAACGTTTTATGCATCCCAAACTATAATTTTTTATGCATCCAAATCTAGATTATTTAATGCCCGTAAGAAAACTAGAATTTTTAATACTTTTTAGTATCCATAAATTTTAACTGAAATAAAAACGAGAATATTCAGTTTATTTAAAGAATGTTAATGTTTAACTTGCTTTATAAAACTATTCTCTGTTCACATTAATTGGGGGAAAAATTGCCATCTCTCCGCGTTAAATGCTAAACTATATCAAGAGAGTAACCATAGAATAAGATGCTAGTCACGAAGAAGTACCCCTATGGAAAGGATGTAGAGCCGTAGTATTGTGTTATTCTGCCATTGACAAAAAAAAAAAAAAAAAAAATACAGCAAAAGAAAAAAAATCCCCGTCTAGTTAAAATAAATGAACAAAAAAATATATAAACTTAACGCACGAAAACAAGGATATTTTTTGTCCACTAAAACAAGCAAGAAGATGAAATGTACTGTTGCAACTGTAATTTTTAATCCATTTACTGATCAGAATATTTCATCCACTTTCCACCTCCTCAGTCATCCTTGGGGAACTCAGGTAAAACAATTGAGCTCTCTTATTCATACGTAATTAACCAGCCCCTCCCACAACGACGAAGAGAGCGTGGATGAAGGATGGATCTGACGGGGTGGATGGCTGTGGACATGGGAAAGGCGTCTGATGGATGATGAGTGATATGGGGGAGCAGGAAGTGGATAGCTGAGGAATGAGGATAGGGGACGTTTGGAGGGTGAAGAGGAAGAGGTAGGGGGACACGTCAACAGAAAGGGAAACCTAGCACAAGAGAAGGAGAATGAGGATAGGAGAAGACGGATGTGGATGGTTGTGGGATGAAAATAGAGGTCGTTTGAAGGGTGGGGAATAAGAGGTAAGGGACATATGAAGATAAGTGGAAAGTTAATACGAGGGAAAGAGAATGAGAAACAGGAGAAGAAGTGGATGATTGTGGAATGAGAAAGGAATTTTTGATTTATGGGGAGAAGTAAGGGAAGACTAGTACGAAAAAAGGAGAACGAGAAATAAGGAAAAGATGTAGATAGGTGAGGAATGAGAATACGGAATGTCTGGAGCGTAGGGAGGAGTGGTAAGAGACATAACAGGCGAATAGACTGCACAGGGAAAAACTAGAACAGAAGGAAGAGAGTGAGGAATAGGAGAGTGAGGAAGTGAGCTGCTGTAGAATAAGTGTAAGGGGATATCTGAAGAACTTGGAGAAATTTTAGACATAGGAAGAGACAGCAAATTAGTTCGGGAGAATCTAGAAGGAGAGAGCGTGGATAAATTATGGATTTCCCTTGGTTGATGACTCAAGACATGGGTAGATGGTGTGACTGATGATTAAGTGAGGCGGAGAAGGAGGAGGTAAATAAAGAATGGAGGTAGGCAACGTTTGAATGATGAGAAGAAGCAGAGAGCATATTAACAGAAAGTGTATGGAGGCAAACGAGGAAGAGAAGAGAAGGAAATGGATATCCGAAGAATTAAAGGAACGTTTGAAGAATGAGTATTAATAAGAGGATGAGAACGACGATATATAAGACATGAGAGTTGTTAGTTTTTTCAGTACTCCCATAGATAAAGGTGAATGAGAGGAAAAATGGGAGGGAGAGAATGTGTATGGAACATATAATGAGATCAGTCCTTCACCCATACATAAATGAAAGTACAAAGAAGGAGAAGGAAGAAGACGAAGAAGGGAGAACGAAAGACAATAAGTGAAAGATGAGTGAGGAGGAAGAGGAAACGTTTGGGACTTATTTAGGGAGCTTAATATTCCCGTCGTACAGAAGAGGTACTACGATGACCTGGGAAACTTAGAGTATATGAAGCAAGAAGACGAAGAAAGGAGAGATAATACGAAGGTGGAACGGAATAAAAAAATAGGTAATAAATTAAAGATAAACGAGGCTGAAGAAGTATGGGGACATTTGGAGCTCACAGTACTCCACCCAGACAGAACTACTACCATGACGTGGGGGATCAGTAACAAGTGAAAAGGATGTGATTTTGATGAGGGAAAAAAAAAAAAGGAGGATGGTAGAATGAGAGATAAAGAGAGAGGGAGGGAGGGGGGGGAAGGATAGGGGGAAGAAGGAAAAAAAAGTATGGGACGTGTATGGAGCTCACAGTACTCCACCCAAACAGAGGAGCCCATTACTGCTATGACGCGGGGCCTCCATCACAGCCACTTGTGCTAATTCCACCCCTCATGTCGTCCTCATTAGTGGGCTGGGTAATGTGAGGGGCGAGTGTATGGGAGCGGCCCTCTCTTTCTCTCTCAACCCTCCCCTCCCTACCTGTGTTCTAGTCTGTTACCTCAGCCCTCCAGCTCTCTTTTGGCAAGGCTCTTTCTCTTTGGTAACTAGGTGTACACATCCCTTTGTAACTAGGACTCCACACCCCTAGGTAATTAACTAGGTCTGTGTATTTCTCCCTCAGTTACACCCCGTTATACTCTTACTAGATCTGTATGTACGCTCCTCTGTCAGCTAACTAGGGCTGACATGCAGTAATAAATTCATGATCGTTTCCTCTTCGTGACTAAGATTTTGTATTATTAAGCTTTCATTAACGCTTATATTAACCCTTTAGAACGCTTCACCAATAAGATTTCATCTTTAATCTCTTCTGTCACGGGGATCTCCCCAAAGCTGAATAAAATAATATGGTGTTAGTCAGGAGGCTTCCTGTACTCATTTTACATTAAGCTGAACTAAGATTGGCACTCTTCCATCTTAACTGCTGAGGTGTAGCAGTAGTTTAACACCGGAGTATGGTGGTAGTCACAATGAAGTGCTATGAAAAGGATGCAGAGCCATAGCATTGTCTCTCTGTGCCACAGAGCTACATGAACTAAGCTACTAAATGACGGAAATCTAGGCCGAGTTCGAGTAAAAGTAGTACTGTACCTTTTCCTTACCACTTTATTTCTCCACATGGCAAATTTTGTATTTTATCTAAACTGTATCGATATAAAGTCATATAAATTACGTACAGAGAATGCTGGTGTGGTGTAACATGCAAAATAAGTAGCGAAAAGAGAAATTCCATATTACAAAGCCTCCTAAATTCAAGAAAATACAACTGTTTGGTGATGGAAGAAGGGATGGATTGAAAATAGGTAAAAAAAAAATGGGGAAAAACTCAGACTTAGAGAATGATTGAGAAATGGGTGGAGGAGGAAACACTAGAGAAGAAGGGAGGCACGAAAAAGCACAAGAGGAGGAGGAGAAGAGAAAATGCAAGAGAAGGTGGGGGGAAGGAAGGGCAGGAGGAGAAAGCACCAAAGGAAGAGAGGGACGAGATTGTGTGTGTGTGTGTGTGTGTGTGTGTGTGAGAGAGAGAGAGAGAGAGAGAGAGAGAGAGAGAGAGAGAGAGAGAGAGAGAGAGAAAGAGAGGTGGAAGAAAGAAAGCCATTTGGAAGCAGGTTGAGTGCGGAGGGCCAGTGAACCAAACCACACATCCCATATAGCGACGCCGGTCAGTAATTACGTCATTTTGCACTAAGGACCTCATTAATCAGGGTGCAGGGCAATTTACATGGCCCGGGAGTAAATTATTCAACCCACAGTACCGCCACCATCTTTGTTTACATATACAGACATTATATATTCACTTTTGCACAAAAAATGTATACAGTACATTGACATCCGCACCCACGTATATATACAAACATAATTCTTCTCATTTTGCACATATTTAAGCCCACTGATGGCTGGGAGTATACATTTTTTACACTAGCCTTAAATTACCATCTCTCCACTTTGAATGCCGAGTTGTTATAGTAGATTGTCAATAGAATATGTTGCTGGTCATGAAGTAGTCCCGTGGAAAGCATGTAGAGCTGTGATATCATCGTTTTCTGCCACTGACTTATGGGAAACAAGCTTCAAAAGGACGAAAATCTGGGCCAAACTGGGGTAAAAGCAGTATAGTTTAGATCTTCATTCTTTATTTTATTCAGTGTATCTAAGTATAGTCGCGGTTAGTAATACTGTACTTTTACACCTTTGGGGTATGAGATTTACGAAGCAAGACTCAGACCCTTCTAACTCGCTTGAATTTTATTGAACAGAGTTTGTTTTCACCTGACGGAACTGGGCCACTTCCACAACTTGAATTCTGTGTTATGTGTGCATGAAATTCGATGAACTAAAGTTATGAGGCTCGAATGAGTCTCCTTGAATTCTAGTTAGATCAGTCCTTCAGTCTAACTACGCGTGACCACCAGCCGAGCTGAAAGAAGTCTGTGGATCTTTTTAACACTGCTCTGAAAATGTAAAAGAAGAACTAAACACACGTCATTGCAGACCGATCGCCTTCAGATGAGTAAAATAGCTCAAGGCTGATGGTACCATTTGCTCCAGGCAGATGTGTGCTAATTACTATGCACGATCGCTAGTGTATTACAGTTACGTTTCAGCTCCGCGGTTTTCCTTCTTTCCACGACGTCCTAGTCTCACTCCTACTACTGAGCTGTGGGAAAAGGAAGATCCTTTATCTGTCATTAAATCTCTGCCTTCTGTCTGCTTAATATTTACCGTGTAGACATTTTTTTCCCTCGTAATGTAGCTCTGTTTCACGTTAGCAATTTTCCTCTTTTCCACGACCTCCTACTCTCTCCCCCTAGCCCGTCCTTGCCGCGGAGCCACATCGTTAACGCACCCCTGTTGTGTGACAGTGTTTTATGTTCTGACAGGGTGCTTGCAGACACTGAGGTTTGACGAGCCAATTGCCTGCCTTAACTGCCATTTAGCGGTCGGGTCTTTACCATAAATACCTGGGGAACCACACCAGAAGTCTCCTTAAAAAGATATTAGTGTTTGTTTAAGTGAAGGTTCTTCCATTGCCATCCTCTTTGTTAAATGTGGTAAAGATGCGGGGGACAGTTTTATTTACTGAAGGTGGTAGACATATTTAGCAGATATTGTAGTGTAAATAAGCAGTATAAATAAATAATAACCATGGGTGACTGATTATTAGTGGATTTAAATGAAGGTACTATAATTGCTATCCCTATAATTATAAAGTTGGTGATGCAGGTGACAGTTATATTTACCATCTATTATTTGTACCCCTAGATATAATCAATACGTAAATATATCAGGAATTATCATGCTGTTTAATTGATGGCTCTGTCAGTGTCATCTCTGTGATTAATGGTGATGATCCAGAGGAGATGCTTGCTAGTTATTGTAGAACGTATCACTTCCGTCAGCTAATAACTAAATGCGTAAATACATATATAATTATTGTGATATTTAACTGAAGCTTGTCGTTGCCATTCCTCTGTTTATTGGTGATGATGCAAGTCAGTTATATTTATTGGTTATAATTAAGTGCAGTAAGCCTGTAACCACAACGTAAATATAGTTTGTGTGTGTGTGTGTGTATGTGTGTGTATGTGTGTGTGTGTGTGTGTGTGTGTGTGTGTGTGTGTGTGTGTGTCAGTCAGTGTCGTCCCTTGATATGTAAGTCACTGTAATGGATAATAATACAGGCAAATATTATCCCCCTGATATTTTGTAATTTAATGTTTGTACCTTTGATAATTACTGATAATGGTGATAGTGGCGATATTGCAGGTGACATTAATATTAGTCATTGCAACAAGCAATAATAATAATAAAGCCGAAAATAGTTGTGCAAAGGCTGAAAATGATGATGATGATTATTCTGAAGGTTTGAATGATGAATGAATGGATGGATTTCTCATTTAGCTGGATACTTTGATGATAAATTCTCCTGCTTTTTTGTCCTTCTGTTCATATATGTAGATCCTGCCCAGATCATATATAATAGTTGGAATATGGTGATGATGATGATTGATGACTGATGATTGATGATAATGATGATAATAAGATGATGATGTTGATGATGATAAACGATGATGATGCGATAATTGTGATAATGGGGGTAATGGAAGAGGTGGATATTGTATTTTTAGTCCAGTATTAACACTAAAAGAAGACGACTAGTAAAGAATACAAATAATACAAATATTACAAACGAATCATTGCATTACCTAACAGCGATAATAATGATAATCGATAAATAAATAATAATAATCTGATAATTGGTTCATAGTAATAATATCAGTCATTCTTTATGTTCCTTGCCTTTATGATAATTATAGTTATTGCTGGAGTAAAGATAATTATTTTCGCTCAATCATAAAAAAACTACAATTTAATTTGTGAGGTGAGCAGCAAGGGTGGTGTGTGTGTGTGTGTGTGTGAGTGAGTGTGTGTGTGTGTGTGTGTGTGTGTGTGTGTGTGTGTGTGTGTGTGTGTGTGTGTGTGTGTGCACTTGTATGTACGAACAGTGAGCGACGTGTACAACCAACTTAATTAAGAAACACGTACACACTCCATCATAAATTGGCAGCGGTGTGTAAAGTTAAGTTTACATTTTCCGACTGAATAATTAGACACTTGACACATTATCATAGTTGAGGAAGCAGATAATTCCTGGATAATTCTAAAATGATTGTTAATGAAGGACAAACTTGGCCATAACTTGTAGGTAGGAAGGGAGAGTAGATGTAAGTAGGAATATTGTTGTAAGTAGGAGGTAGGGTTGTAAGGGAAGATGTGTTGGTAGGTAGATAGGTAAGTAGGTTGGTAGGTGAGTAGATAGATACACAAATAGGTAGATAGGTAGGTTGGTCAGTAAGTAGAGGGTTACGTAGTTAGGTAGGTAGGACGAGAGAGAATGCAGCTTTAAGTAGGAATTCAAAGAAAGTAGACGGTAGATTTGTACGAGTATGTGAAGTGAAGCTAAGTAGATAGGTAGGAAGGCAGAAGAAGAGAGTACATGTGGAAGTAGGGATAATAGGCGGAGTGGTAATTGAACTGGTGATGTTATTGCAAATTTATTTCAACATAACTACCTCCATTAATGGGATGACCTCATATTATACTTATTCTTAGCACCAGCAAATACTTCGGTCTGCGTAAGGGAGCTTCATTATTGGTGAAAAGCTAAAAATTGCGTCATTATCCCCTTCAGCACAATGTCTTCTTGTTTAGTACTGGCTTTCTTTACTTTTATACAACTTATGATCGGAGATAAGTAGGTATGGGACACTTAAGATGAACAGTTAGGATGCTTGAGTGTGGTTGTTGGTGGTGTGGGCGTAAGTTCATCAGAAAAGTGAACCCAGTGGACTGCGGGCTTAATTTGTCCATCCCATGCAGTCCAGTCTCACTTCGGGGGTTAGGTAAGTAGCTGAGATAAATTTGCATAAGCAGGTAGTCGAGTCCCCCGGTATCAAAGCCACCACATGAAGGCGTCACTCTCCATGGCTGTGAATATGTGGTGTGTCAGAACAGGTTGGCAGGTATATTTAGAGGCAGTGGAGGGTGTGGCATCATATTTTGGAGAGTGGGAGGACTGCTGCGCCTCAGGGAACGGGCTGCCTGGTCTATTTTGAGAGTTCGATTAATAAGAAATATGTTGAGGCCAGTTAACAGGTAAATTGCCAGATGAATTGATACGTAAAATAATAATAATAATAATAATAATAATAATAAAAAGATGTATGTTAATAGGTGTGGTGTCATGTTTTAGGGTTTGGGTGGACTGTTGGGCCTTAGGGAATGGGCTGCCTAATTTATATCGAGACTGGAGAGCTGGATACACAAAAAAAATACTGACTGGTTGATAGGTAGGTAGCAGGTAAACTAGTATGTATGATAAAGAAGAAAAAGTGGACGCGTGTTGATAGTAGGTTGCTGGGTAAATTATTGGTAGCTGTAGTGACAAAGTGGCTGCAGGTAGGTAGGCAGGAACGTAGGTAGGTAGGAAAGTAGGTAAGTTGGTAGGTACAAATAGAAGTTGGGTAGTAGACATACTGATGATTGGACAAGTAGGTGGGGAGATACGTAGTTCTATAGATTTAAAACAAGTAGACAGACAGGAACGACACATTGTTAGGCAAATCGACGGACATGCGAAAAATCAGGTAACTATTTGGAGATATACAGAACTATAAATTGTTGATTAAACACGTAAGAAGATGTATAGAAATGCAGGAATAACAGTCATAAAGAAGGGAAATCAAGTTTAGTAGGGAAAAACAAACGCATAGTTATAGATAAAGCAGAGAAGAGCAGAGAGAGAAAGGGAGAGAGAGAGAGAGGTAATAAGTTCGTGGGCAGGAGGGAAAATAAATAGCGGACGGGAATATAATACGTTGATAGAAAGATATACAGACAGATGAGTAGAGTACATAGGTAGGTGGGTAGGTTGTTAAGGTAATATGATAGGTAACAGGTTAATGAGGTAGGGCAGGGCGTGGTGGTAGCGAGGAGGAGGAAAAAATTAGAGGAGATACCTGTTAAATCCGACCTACTTAACTACTTACCTGTCTACCCACTTACCTACCTGTCTCTGTGTAGGTGTCACTCCATTTAACTGTGTATGTATATCTACCTATTTGTATATTTATTTATCTGTCTCTGTGTATTTGTATTTGTAAGTTTGTTTACGTCTTTACCAGTCAGCTAACATTTCTTCCTTCCTACCCTCATATCTGTATTCTTATCGTCTTGTCTACCTTTTCACTTTTGCACCTACCTTCCTACTTGTCTACCTCCGTATTTATGTTTTTATCTCAAGCTACCTACCCATCTCCACACCCGCATTCCTTTCAACACACCTACCCTTCCCTTGACCTTATTCGCTGGCTTTCATTCTCTACCTAGCCTTCCTGGTCCTCTTAATTACCCATCTAACCACTTACCCACCAACCCACCTACTCACTTTACTCATCTATCCACCTACTCACTTTGTATCTGTCCCCACCTCCATATCCACTCTTCCCACTTACCTACCCACTTTGCCCAGAGTCGGACACATTAAAAAAAAAAAAAAAACTTTACCCATCTACCCACTAACCCACTGTACATCTAACTACCATCTACCCACTATTTTTTCATCCCATCTGCCCATCTTCCTTCCCTCGTCTCTGCCTCACCTGCCTATCTTCGTCCTCTGCCTCCCTCCACCTAACCACCTGCCCATCCTCGTGTCTACCTGTCTCTCCTCTGTACCCACCTACCTACCTACCAGCCTAGCCACTTACCGTCCAAACTACCTACTGAGCAACCTACCTAGACTGCCTACTGACCATCCTACCTAATGCACCAAAATCTTTACAACCTACCTACCTCTTTTATCCTATACCTACCCACCTCCCCCTCCTCCGACATCCCCACCTACCTCCCTACCCTCCTACCGCCCCCCATCCCTCCCACCGCCCCCCATCCCCCTGCCTGCTCATCTGCCTTAGCGTTGAAGGACACGCCAGGCAGGTGATGGAAGCTACTGCGTCTCAGCTCCCCTCCCCTCCTTTCCCCTTCCCTCCCCTCCCCTGCCATCCTTTTGTCTGTACTCCCCTCCCTTTCCATCCGTTCCCATGTCACCCTCTCTCTTTCCCTTCCCTTCCCTTGCCTTACCCTACTCTCCTTTCCCTTCCTCCCCTCCCCTCCCCTCCCCTCCCCTCCCCTCCCCTGCCTATTGTGTTTACTCGTTTCCCTCCTCCTCCTCTGCCCTTTCCCTTTCCCTTTCCTAACCCCCCTTTCCCTTTTCCTTCCCCCCCTTTCCTGTTACATACCGTCAAGTCTTTCCTCTTTTTGGCATACTTGTCTCCCCTTCCCTTCCCTCCCCTCCCAACCTTCCCCTCCTGTTGGCTTTGCTCGTTTCCCTCCTTTTCCACGTCTTTCCCTTGTTTTCACATGTCCTCCTTCCCCTCCTATCCCCTCCCTTCCTCATGACTGTCCTTATCTTCCTTCACACACACACACACACACACACACACACACACACACACACACAC
>JAGKTI010037809.1:0-10827 GCA_018397915.1 Birgus latro | reverse complement strand
GGCATCAACAATGCACGAATGCTAAAATTATAACAGATGACATGAGACATCAACAATTATATTAAATTTAGTGATCTGACTAGCTGTGTTGGTTATGGAAGGATTAAATGTTAAAAAATCTTTCACTTAATGTTGGAAGAACTATCAGGGAACTCAAGCCCCATTCTTTATATATATATATATATATATATATAATTTCAGTCCCTTTCGCAAGAAAGGCTTCTCAAGGTTCATTGAAATCGTCTGTCGGAAGACATCTGAGAAGGACTGGGTATATACGGGAATTACTGTGAAAATTATACTGCTCTCGTACGGTTAACCCGCCCAGTCCCACCGACGTACGATGCACGTCACCACTTTTTTTCACGCTCAGACCCACCGACATGCATCATACGTCAGTTAATTGCAAGGCCCGTCGTTTGCACATTTTTCAAGACTCGCGGGTGATTTTTGGTAGGCATATGTGGGAGACCTTCCTCTACCTGCTGTCAAGCAGGGATACTGCCTGGCCCCACCTAATCCCCCCTCCCCCCCACATTCAGCAATTCACCTGTTAGCAGTAACCTGGCCAGTAAAGACATGTTTCCCCACGGTCTCTCCAATGACAAAATTCACGGTGAAAGTGATTCCTGAGGTGGAGGACAACGAAACAAAGAAGCTAGAGGGAGAAACAAACAAATGATGAGGTGGTAACGTCGTGAAGGAAGGTGTCATTTGCTTGTGTTTTTGGTGAGTGAACAATGCTTATATCGCCTATATCATTGAGTGAAAACCAATATAGTCTTGTACTACACATAAATTCGCACCAAATAAATAAATAAATAAATAAATAATTTAAAGTGGCTTGAGTTAGTTAACCCTCCCATAGTTCGTTTTCTTTGAAGCCATGTACCCTGAAAGAGAATGAAAGGTAAGGCTGACTGACACCTGTAGCAACATTTATAAGCTCAGGAGGGCGGTTTGTCTATGAATTTTCGATGTTTCTAACCAAAAGCGGAGGTTTGAGCCCCCCAGAAAATAAAAAGTTGAAAATCGGTTGGATTCTGAGGGTGTGTTGGGTAAAAAATCGGTCAGGTCTGGCCAGGCTAATTTTTTTTTTTTAGATAACAGAACTGAGGAAGGAAAAACAAATGAATAAAAAAAAATCCATATCCCAGATTACTGGTGTCCTCCATTCATGAAATATCTGTAACAGTTGGACTTCAAAAGCTGTAGGTTGAAGTTTGGTGGGAAACAACTCTGGGAAAATGAGTTCCAGAGAGATGAAGTTTGGGGAATAAAAGAATTCTGATAGGTGGAAGTTCTGCAATATGGCTGTGTGACATTCCAGTCATGCGCTCTGCCAGATGCCCATGTAGCACGAGGGAAGGCATGGAGAGGTGGCACAATGGACGCAACTACGTCTGAGCATTTGCCATAAAAATATCTGTAAAATAATGCAAAGGAGGCACCATTCCGTCTTACTCGTAGGGGAGGTAAAATATTTGTAATAGCAGGGCTATTAATAATTCCAACAGCTTTGTTCTGAATTTTATCTAGTTGTTTTAATGCAACCTCCCCACATCCATTCCACAAGGGTGAGCAATATTCAAGCTGAGGGTGCACATGACTTGTAAATTATAGCTAACTGCTCATTAGTGAAGAAGTTACGGACTCTGTATAATAATCCAAGTTTCTTTGAGGCGGTTTTAGCAAGTGATCTGACATGAGAAGTCCAACTGAGAGCATTGTTAAATGAGATGCCGAGCATTTCAATACTTTTGGAGATAGGGATATTAGGAGCATTGAAGGTAACATATGAATCTGGCAAAAATCTGTCTATTAGTAAATTGTATATATTTGGTTTTACTAGCATTAAATGAGACAACGTTGTTTTGTCCCCATTCACTGATCGTAGATAAGTCGTGATTAATGGAGATGGCTGTACTGAGTTGAGAACTGGAGATATCAGACTTTGTAAATGGGTGTTTGAGTGTGAATGAACTATGAAGTGTTGAGTCATCTGCATATGAATGTATGAGATTGTGGGTGACAGATAACTGATCCATGTAGCACACCGGTGTTAACTGAGTGGAAATTGGAATATACATCATATACTTTCACAATTATTTTTCTGTCGCTGAGATATGAGGCAAGCAGAGGAACCAAAGGCGTTAGTCCATAGCAAGGGAGTTTGGACAGCAGGGAACGATGCCAAACTCTGTCGAAAGCCTTAGAAATATCAAGGGCTACTGCATGAGTTTCTCCATATAGGTCTATTGACTGATAGATGGTATGAGTCAGGAGATTGAGGATGTCAATGGTGAATCTTTCATGGCGAAAACCATATTGTCCATCACTAATTAAGTTGTTGGATTAAAGGTGTTTAACTATGTGCTTATTGATTAAAATTTCAAATATTTTACCAAGAGAAGATGTGACAGCTAATGGTCTGTAATCAGAGGGGTCAGAGGAACTTCGTTTCTTTGGAATTGTGTGGATATTGGCTTCTTTCCATGAATTAGGGAATGAAGAAGTACGTATGCATATTCTGAATAATTTAGCAAGAACAGAGGCAGGTTCTGAAGAATACTTTTTCAAAACAATTGGAGGAATTCCATCTGGGCCTGGAGCTTTGATGGTAGGTAAACTGTCTAAGGTGGGTTTTACATGTCTGTATTTTAAGTGGAACAGTTACTGGAGAGTCAAGTTCTAGTACTGGGACGTTCTGGCTAACTTCCACTAAGGTAGAATTTCTGGCAAATGTACTAGCAAAGATATCTGCTTCCCTATGTGGGTCATTTGTAATGTTGCCATCTGAAGATTTTAGTGGGGGAATGGTTGATGACTTGTTAAAGTTATCATTGAAAGAATTAAGAGTTGACCAGAATATTCTATTGTCATTAGAGTTGTTAAGTAGTTTTGATGCTTGATTATGAAGAAAGTTTGATTTAGCAAGATTTATTACAGCTTTTGCATGGTTTCTAGCAATTGTAAATTGACAGAGTGATTCTGATTTTTTTTTTTTTTAAGTAAGTGTTATATGCTAATGACTTTTGGGCTGTTGCTCTGGCACAGTTGTTATCAAACCAATTTGGAGAGTTCAATCTTTTAGTGAACTGTTGACTTAGTATGAGTAAATCCATACCAGCTAGTATTAAATCACTAATGTGGGACTGGGTAGAACAGGCATCAATAGAGAAGAAAGACTGCCACGGAATGTCAGCAAGATAATTTCTAAATCCATCCTAGTCCTCCCTATCAAAGTGCCATCGGGTCACCCTGACAGGTTCAGAACGGGGAAGTTCGGGGGGGCTAACTAATGAGGTTTTGATGAGATTGGGGTCAGAGGATCCAAGTGGTGACAGTACCTCTATCCTGTGTTGATCTGGATTATTTGTCAGAAATAGACCCAAGATATGGGCATTATGGTCAGGATTATTTGGTATTCTGGTTGGTCGCTTTACCAGCTGGGTGAGATTAAATGATTCTGCAAACAGCTCGCATTCTAAACCAACATCGTCAGTCGTGGCAGAATGCAATAACCATTCAACATTATGTACGGTAAAATCACCCAAAATGTTATTTTCGGTACTAAGGGCAAGGTTGAGGTTACTGAACTGTGTGGATATTGAGTCAAATACACTGGGTTTTGAAGAAGCATTTGGGGAGTGATAGACTACACAGATATATTTGGTAATATTTAGATAATTTAATTTATATAGTGAGTAATCAAAATTGGCTGAAGTGAAGTTTAAGATATTATCAACTGCAAATTGAGATTTGATATAACAACAGGTGCCGCCCATGTTACGGAAGTTTGTGAGAAGCTGGTAACCAGGAAAACAAAACGGGAATATTTCAGTAAAGGGTGAGATTTGTGGTTCGGTGAGGAATAGGGCCAGAGGGGATATGGACTGTAGAAAAAAATGAACTGAATTTAGGTTGGTCCAGAGGCCACGGATATTGGTGAAGAATAAGGCCGCACCTTCACTTTTCCGCTGACGAGCAAAATTGGAAATTGCACAAGTCGGTGTCACCACAGTCGCTTGATGGCAACCAGGAGGACCCTGTGCCTCCAGCCCTACCCTGCCAGTGGTGCTAATCCGAGGTACCACCTGCTTTGATATTACTATTGCAGTGGCCATTGCTAAAGGGAGTGTGAATAGGAGGTGTGACATCTTATGTGAATGTAGTGTGGTGTAGACAGTTGAAGATAGAGGTATCAAGAGAGTATGCTGGCATACTCTCTGTGTAAATGAAGCACTGTTGTTTATATGTACTCAACACAATATCTTGCTCTCGTGTTATTTGACTTGAATCTTCTGAATTCTCTGCTCTATGGCTTCGGCTGTCTTTTCAGTCTCTGACTAATTCTATCTGCGGCGTTACTTATCTTATAATTCTACCATGACAAATTCTTTGACTGTCTAACTTCTAAGATGGAACACATCCTATCAATTTCTCCTTTCTCTGAAATCTCCATTCTAGGTGATTTCAATCTTCACCACCACCTCCAGTCACCATCTTATCACCTTAACCTGTCCTATTGCTCCAGTAAGGCTTGTGGACCTTCCCAAGAAGTGGCAACTGTGGTACTTTGGAGCTGCTGATTGGGTGGCCCTCAGGCAGTACTTCTTTTATTTTTCGTGGAATGGTAATTGTTTCCGTGTCCGTGAGCCATCTCAGTGTGTTTTGCACAAAACAAAGGTTATTCCCTCTTGCGTATAAGCATACACTCCTTTCTCGTATCCTGTGACTAATGTTATAAAGAAAAAAAAAAGGTTTAATCATGCCTTTTGTTTTGCTGTCCAAAACAAGGAGAAGACCTACGAAAGCTACCGGAGCCAACCCACCCCTGAATCTCATCTCTTTTATGTTTCTGCCCGGAATCGTGCTAAGTCCCTTCTTCACTCTGCTAAAAATAATTTTATTCATTCCAAATGCTCTGATCACTCCAACTCTAATTCTTCCCACTCCTTCTGGCACCTTGCCGAAAACCTTTCTACCAACTTTACCTCATCATCCTTCCCTCCTCTTTCCACTCTGATGGCTCTGTAGCTATTTCTTCTACTGATAAAGCAAAACTTTTTGCTCAGACTTTCTCCTCCAGTTCTACTGTAGACGATTCCGGTGCTGTTCCTCCATCATTTCACCCCTCCGACTTCCTCGTGGATGACATTAAAATTTCTTCACTTGATATATTTTCTACCATCATTGGCCTCAGTACTAACAAGGCATATAGGCCTGATGAGGTCCTTCCTGTTGTCCTCAAGGTGCTTCTGAGTTTTCACCCTGCATAGGTAAACACTTTTGTCTTTGTCTGGCAACTTGTACCTTTCCTTCTTGCTGGAAGTCTGCACTCATTCAGCCTGTCCCAAAGAAGGGTGACTATTCCCAGGCCTCTAACTATCGCCCAACAGCTTTAACATCCTGTGTTTCAAAGTTTTTGAGTCAGTTCTCAAAAATAAAAAAGCACCTTTCCTATCATAACCTTCCTTCCGATCATAAGTATGGGTTCCACCAGGGATGCACCACTGGCGATCTTCTGACACATATTTCAGACTCCTGGTCATCCCCCTTTCGAGACTTTGGCGAAAGCTTTGCTACTCCACTTGACATCTCAAAAGTTTTCGATTGAGTTTGGCATAAATCTTTTATTTCCAAACTGCCCACTTACCGTTTCCATCCTTCCATCTCTGCCGTCATCTCCAGCTTCTTTCTGATCAATCTATAGCTGCTGTTGTAGACGACTACCGGTCTTCTTCTAGAGCTGTCAATAGTGCTAGTCCTCTGGACTCTGTCCTTTCACCAACTCTCTTCCTTCTGTTCATCACTGACCTAAGTTGTACGTCTAACCGTATCCACTCAAACGCTGATGACTCCGCCCTTCACCTTTCCATTTGCTTCCTGTAGCGTCCATATCAGCAGTTACTTCAACAAACAAGGGATGAGGCTATACCACACCTAATGTCTGACTTGGTTGTTATCTCTGATTGGGGTAAATGTAAACTCTTTGTTCTCAGTGCATTAAAATCTCAGATCTCACATCTTTCAACCGTACAAAATCTTAGGCAGAGTATCCTCTAATTTTTAACAATATTCAACTCAATACTGCGTCTTCTTTAATCATACTTGGGGTTTCATTCTCTCGGGATTTTCCTTGGAAAGGTCATAATACCACTCTTGCAAAATCTGCTTCCGAGAGATTAGGTGTGCTAAACCGATTCCGTGTCTTTTTCCCCTGCACAGTTTTTGACTTTATACACGAGTTTCATTCGCCCCTATGTAGAGTACAACTCCCATGTGTGGGGAGGCTCCCCACATGCGGCTCTTGTCAACAATGTGGAGTCAAAGGCTTTTCATGTCATTAACTCTCCTCCTCCTACTGGCTTCCTTCAGCCTCTGTCTCCCCTCCTTACTCATACAATTTAATCTCTTATTTATCGCTACCTCAATGATCACTGCTCCTCTGAACTATCTGCTTGCATTCTTCCACAACAACGGCGGGCACGTAGCGCCCGTCTAGCAACAAACTCTCATCCCTTTTCTGTCCAACTCTCTAATGCAAGAGTTGACCGTTACTCCTAGTCGTTCAGGTATCAACAGGTTAGTCCTGAAACTGTCTCCCTCTGTCTGTATTTCCTTCTACATATGATCTCCAGTCTTTGAAACGCAGAGTGTCCAGGCATCTCGAAATTAAGGGAGCTTGAATTTGGCTCTCCGTTACCTTGTTCTTGTTTTTTCTCGGATGGAACGACTTTGCAGGCTCCTAGCCTGTGGTTCCTTCTTTCTTGCTTTAAAAAAATGACGTCCGTTGTGGCACCAAGGTATTATTAAGTAATTTCATTCAGTTCATCAAAGCCTATTTCGCTGTCTTTGGCTAATTTCCCATTTATTATTCCTTTCTTATTTCTGAGGGCACAATCATGCTCAAATGTGACTATTCGGTTCAAAATCTGTATCAAAAGACGATGAAATCTTGTCAGACTATTCAGTTACAACAGAACTCAGAGAACCTATACAGCAAAATATATGCTTACATGTTGTTCCTGCCCTTGATCTTAACCCTCCAATTTTTTCACCGAAAATGAAAAAAAAAACATTTTCTTATGATGATTCAAAGCCAGTATTCACTACTAACACCCGTTCCATCCAGTTATTATTCTATAATATTTGTAACACATATACAAAGAAACAGGCAAGTATTTAGACAGGATGACAGAAGGATGGAGAGACAGTAAACAAACCTACACATATCACTTTGGCAGAGGTAATAAATCTTTGAGCTGAAAATGCCTTTATGCAATCAGAACCTAACCTTTGTAAAGTGATTATTGACTGTGAACACTCCAGATCAGGTAATTGTTCGGAGGGTTATTTTCAATGCTGTGCTCAGTCCTAATTGAAAGGACTCTACTGCTCCCAAACCAAACCAGATCTACCTAACACTACCCCACCCTGACTAACCCAACACTTCCCTATCATTGTTCTCCTAACTTAACGTCACTTAACACAAACTACTTAAATTTGAGCTGACCTATCGTTATATGCACGGGCTAAGGGTATGACTGTGAGTCTTTGAAGATATTGTTCCAGCAAATGAGAAAGCAAGAGAGCGAGAACATCAAGTGTTGGGTGGCAGAGCTCATCATCAAAACTATATTCTCTGAGAAATTAGCAGAGCTACAGCGGATCTTCGTACATCAGCAGAAAATTTGGGAAAAAAGTAATAGGTTTTATATAAGTGATTTTTTCCTCAGTAATTGACACCGTACAGTTATCATGCTATAAAGCTCTAAATTAGGCACTAAAAATAAGTTACCTTGGAAAATTTTGAAGCTACAGTGTATGTGTGAACATCTTTGGAAGGCTTCTGGAATGGTAATAAGTAGTACTTTAAAGACTTTTGTCAGTATTTATCACATATATAATTGCTAACCGCAGCCAGAGAACGACAAACTGGGGACCACAATAAAAACGACCCAACACACATCGTTGGAATGATTCTGGAAAAACAGTAAGAGTTGCTCAAGTTCCTTTCCCTACAATATCAGTATGTGTATTGAGGATGATACAGTTCATTAATTAATAAACAAACAGGAAGCACTTAGAGAGCGCGTACCTCCACCAATGTCATTGCCAGGATCCATGGAGATATTGTGAACTACGTAGAATCCGGATCCACCCCCAAATTTAATCAAAATTATTGTTCCTTGACCATGGTCAACTCTTCCACAAAATTTTATTGAAAATCATTGAGAACTTTTGGAGATATTGTGTGGAATACATAGGATCCGGAACCGCCCTCAAATTTAATAAATTCTTTCTTCGCCCATGGCCCACCCTTCCACAAAATTTCATTGAAATTAATTGAGAACTCTTGGAAGCGGGATACACAGGATCCAGATCCGGATCCTCCCCAAAATATAATCAATTCTTTCTTCACCCATGGACTATCCTTCCTCAAAATTTCATTGACATTCATTGAGAACTTGTCGACATATCTTGTGGACAAACAAACAGCCAGACAAACATAGGTGAATACATAACCTTCTCCAACTTCGTTGGTGGTGGTAACAATATTAGTGAGCTTACTGACGAGAACACCCCACACTTTCATATATGGACGTCTGTTTCTTAATATAATAGGCTACTGATTCCGAGGCCTGCCAGTTATTACAGATAAAGAGGTAGATGTTAAAATAAAAGCATGGTCGTCCAATACAATCACTTGAACATAGTCTGAATATTAATCCAGTAACTGTTGCCTTTTTTCAGCTTATCAATTCACCTCGTTTTCATTGTCATCATCTCCGACGCATTCTTCCTTCTCTAGGAACCCCCAAACATGGTAAGGCCATGACAGAACCACGTCCAGGTTAATATTAATTCACAAACCATTCTTACTTTCTCAATCATTCCTCATCCTCTTCATTATTTTTTTAGTAATATACTGCTCCACTCATTCCACACCACATAAGGTCATCGTTTATTAACTCTCCCTTTGATCTCACATTCATAAACGTTCGTGGGCACTTTATCAACGTCAGGTCTCTGTATACTGTACATCCAAACACTCTCCTCGGTGCATCACTTTTTGTAAAGAGTATTTTCATATTTCAGTCCTACTGCTTCTTCTTCCATTCTATAATAATTCATTTATTTTAGTATTATGCCCTCCATTCTGTTAATGCCTGGAACTGTTCTTGTAACATCCCTCTCTTGATGGTTGAAGGAAAGTCCTGGAGTAAGTATTAACGCCTTTTAATGAGGAGCACAGAAATATAGGTGTTGCCTCTATGATGTCAGCCCTGCGACTGACTGTGTTACACATGGTATTGGTTGCGGCGAGCCTGGGAAGCGCTGCTTACGCTGCAATTCTGGATACAGTGGGGGGTATACAGTGAGGGAGGCATAATACATACACGTATACATATAAGGGGAATGGTACAATACTCCCCAGGGTGGTTGGGATGGTGTCTTCTGACACGAGAGAGAAGGTATATGGGGTGGTTCATATGAATAAGGGAGGCGGGAGATTTGTACAGGTAGGGAGTATGATACAGGGGAAGAAGGGAGGGACTATGATACAGGGGATGGGAGGGAGTAAGTATGATACAGGGGTTGGAGGGAGGACATGGCAATGTCAAGGGGGTGGAAACTAGTGATATACACTGTTACAAGGGGAGGTACGTTGATATAAGATACACATAGAGTCATGTTGATATATGATACAAGGAGTAAATAGAGTATGCGGTCACGCATGTTCTTAGATTTATATAAGTACTGTAGATAACACTCGAGATATAGGGTACACATGTCTCATTTTTTGTTTGTTTCTGTTAGTTTCTAGTTGTCACACATTAGTGTATCAGAGATATGTCAACATTTGCTGGTGGTACTTTTTCTGTCCACAGGGTATGCAACTTATCAGGTGGCACAAGCAGTCACTGAATGGGAGGTCACTTAATCCTGGGTAGGGCGTACTATGCCAGAAGCAAGTCTGATTTCCTGTAGTCTGTTTTCCATTTTCCGGACACGACAGTGTGCTGCACAGATTAGGAGTAGAAAACCTATGAAAGAGATGACCACAGGGGGAAACACAACGGTTGGATGAACCCATGAACGGCTGAGGGCCAGAGTAAATTGATCCATAATGAAGTCACTGTCGTTGAGGAATGTTAGCATATGCATGTTGGGGGAGATAACGGTAATGTTAGTAGATGGCAGGTTGGAAGGCATGTCAATGGGTTGGAAGATGTCATAGGAGTGTTCACGGACTGATTGGTGATAGCGAGTGGCATAAGTGATGACTGACTCTCTGACTCTAATTTGACGGTACAATAGTCCGGTGCTTTGTAGAGACCACGAGCGGGTACGGAGCGGACTGAAGTACCAGGACACATGATGGTGACAGAGATGGGGACAGTGAAGAAGAAGTATTGGACGTGGTTGAGGTGAGCATGGTGGACTGGGAGTACAGGAGCTGGAACAAAGGAACAGGCTGAGTATATGGAATGGTTATGAACTAAAGCAGACTCACAGGGCGTAGCGCTGCTAGGGAAGATAGCGAAAAGGTGGGCAGCACAGAGACAAGAGGTAGGGGTGAGGGAGGAACACTGCTGGAGGTCGGTGGTAGAAAGGAAGGCAACTGAAAGGTGGTCATGGGATAGGAGGAAATATTCTGAAGGAACAGAGACTTGCAATAAGGAGTTGTTGTAACGGAAGGGGAAGGGAATGATGTGGAAAAGGTTGAAGGTGATGTCAGAACGGAGAGGGAGATGGACGACAACAGATGTGGTGAGAAGAGTGGCCTCGAGAACTGGATAGTAATATTCGAGAGAG
>JAGKTI010037807.1:0-10828 GCA_018397915.1 Birgus latro | reverse complement strand
TGCTGTGTGCCACTCCCGGCTGCGGGTGTGCATAAAAGACCTCTACCCTTCACGTCTCTGTCTCACTCTGTCTGAAGATGTAATATATGAAAGTACTCACTGTCGCCCCTTTCATTTCTCCTGTGGTTATTTTGCATACATATCTTCACGGTGAAGTGAAGTTTCTGCATATATATATATATATATATATATATATAGGCATATGTTAGTATGTAAGTGACAGCTTTCTCTCTTCATTGATATTTGACAAATAAAATATAAAAAACTATCAGTATTTATAAGAAAAGTAGCATTTTGCAATATACTGTAATTTATAACATTGCCTGAGACTTCATACTGTAGGATTTCCATCTCACTGAATAGAATGATACATAATTATTTGAATGTGTAAAAATATATTGTGGTTAACATTGCATGTATTATTGTGTGTACATTTGTATGTGTATATATGTTTGAATGTATGTGTGTGTATATGTATGTATGTAAGCATATGTATGTATGTATGTATGTGTTAGTGAGCAAACTATCACCTATCCATACAGCCTTGCCTCCATTGTACCAAGTCAGAGAGCTATAAATAGCTTCCCTCCTACCAGTGTTGTTTTGTCCAGTACTGTCATGTTTATTTTAGAGCTTACTGTGAACTGTTATGAAAATGAACCCATTATTGTAATTTCCTCTGAAAGTTGTTGTTGTTGATCAAGCCCAGCCTGTCTGGCTGAGTAGACACATCAACTGCAGGCAAGCACCCACCCCTGCACTGTCATCCGTGCAGTGAACTAGTGTTACCTTGTGACTGACAGCGTCCTACCACAGTGAGTTGTGGGGAAAAGTGTAGAGGTGTGATTGATGGGTGAATGCTGCATTTGTGCCTCTCTACCAAGTTAGCAGGAGCATCATAACAGACTCCACTTTTTGCCATAATCTGGGTATATGGTTACCACCCAGCTGTGTAAATGGTTTCCTGAGTTACTAGAAACCATTAGGCCTGTCACTCAGTGTAGAGCCACCCGACTTGGAAAGAAAAGCAATAACTGACAGGAAGGAAAGGGAAAAGTAGTAAGAGCTGGGGGAAAGGCAGATATAGAAGGAGAAAGGGGAAGGAAGAAGATGGCAACAGTACATCAAGTAAGTGGATGATGATTGCCACCACCTACCATCATCATCTGAAAGTAACAACCAGGTATATGATGAAGAGGCCTGGGCAGTTACTACTTCCTTAACCCCTTCAGCTTGATGATGTACTCTTTAGTTTATTCTTTGCTAACTCTAGACATTTTATTCACTTTTTTATACTCTTTTGCTATTGGGGGTAGATATAGCCATCATTATTCCCTTTACTACAAGAAACCTTTCCCTATTTCAATGTAATCATTTGGAACCAGCATGATTAAATGAAAAATGAACATCACCAGATTTAAGGGGTTAACTGCTTTAGGTGGAGCTTTAATGCTGTCTGTGACCAATAGTTATGAAAGCATGAATTGAATCCTTGGTGAAGGTTATGGGTTTATTGTATGTTAGTGTAGACTTGATGTGTACAAATAATAGCCATTGAGTTTGGCAAGGCACTGAAAGCCAGTAACTGATTCTCAGAATTTTTGGCAAGGCTGTCCAGATATTGAGTTTATCCATAACAGTTCGCAGGTCATTTACATACAGTACCTGTATGTACAGCATATTAAAATAAAATGTATTCATGTGTATTCCTTTCAACACTTACAGTATGTGAAAACACAGATCTGTTTATAAAAGAAAAGCCTGTTCTTTTTGTTTTTGCAAGATTGGACAAAAACTACTTGTACACATTATGTAAATATGACTTATGGCCCAGTGTTTGGAGCACCTTGATTTTTATTAAACCAAATGATGTAAAACCAGGGGAAAAATACATTTGCCTGTGTGGCATTTGAGAGTACCATAAAGTATTTTTACTATTATTTTACATATGAAGTTCAAGTGCAGTTAAAGAATTTGTATTGTATTGAGTTCAAACCTTCAAATGATTATCTGTACAAATATTTAAAATATGGGCTCTGTTTACAGTAGGTAGCAATGGCCATAATTGTTGATAAATCAAGTTAGGTAGGTTACGCTGACCATCCAGCACTTTTCCTTGTAAGGAGTGTTGTAAAAGCCAGCTGGTAGAATTTTGTATGAAATAATAAAAAGCTACTTTTGGTTTGGAGTATTACTGGTCCATAAGTGACTCCCACATATTAATAAAAGAATATACTCATTGGAGTTCTCCTGCAGTCATGTATTTTCTGTCTTTGTTTTGTGGACCCCACTCTTGGTGAAAACATGATACAGGATGATGATATTGAGGCTCAGGTACCATTCGTTTTGTTTTGTTTTGTTTTTGAAGGCTCCTACATGCTTGCATGTGTCGGCCTTGGTTACCTAATCGCGACTCTCCATGCTGCTCGATCTATGGCAGCCTCCCTGTTCAGTCCCTTAACCCTGAGGTCACACTTATTGACCTCATCCCACATCTTTCTTGGTCTACCCCTTGCAACCCCACCCCCAGTATTAACACTTCTCACCCTCTACACCCAATTATCATCCCCCATCCTCTCCACATGCCCAAACCACCTCAATCTACCTCTCTCCATCACAGCACCAATACACTCTAGTCCCATCCTACCTCTCAACTCTTCCATCGTAAACCCAGCCTCCCCCCAGGCCTTGCACGCAGGGACGCAGTGCACATCCACCTAATCATTGTCATTTCTGTACATTTGAGCCTGCGAATATCCTCTTCCTTTACTGCGCAGGTCTCACTACCATACAGCATCACACTCCTAACATATGCTGCATACAAAGACCCCTTAGCATGTAGGGAGAGTCCTCCCATTGTCAGGAGAGGCAGCAGCTCCCTGAACTTCTTCCAACCACTTCTCATCCCAGCCACAGAGCTAGCTCCAGCCCCACCTCCAACACATAACATGTCTCTCAAATAACAAAACTCTTCCACATACTCAAGAGACTCACCAGCAAGTTCAATCCTTTCACGCCTGACAATCTCCTCCTGCTCTCCCCAACACGCTGCTCACATAAAATTAGCATTATCTCGCAGTCTACCTCAAATACCACTACATCTCTTATGCACTCATTTTATCACAAACGCTACACAAGATGGAATTACTGCGACGCCCTTATGGCAAATTGCACATGGCCATACAGACCGGATATTGTATTGCATACATACTGGATGCAGAAGTGAAATGTCTGTGTGCCATGAGACTGAGAGACACATTTAATCTTTTTTCTATCTATCTACCTATTGCCAGATGACTTAATCCCACAAGGGGTGTCCATAAACTAATCACCTCCATGTCACCCTGGCCCCCATCATTTCACTGCCCTCTCTCCAGCTCACACCCCCTTTTCTCACATACCTCTCCACTCCATTCCTCCATCCCATCCTTGGCCTCTCCCTCCCTCTCCCCCCCCTCTTCACCTCACTCACCCTCTCCTCATTAGTCTCTTACTCTCCATCCTCTCCACATGGCCAAACCACCTCAATGTATTTTTCCTAATGCTCTCTATCACATCTACATTCATACCACAACTCTCCTTCACTTCCTCATTTGTCACTATGTCACTCCTTGTAACTTCACATGCTCCTCTCATTTCCACTGCTCTCACTCTTGACATGTGTCCTTCCAGTGAGGTCCAAGCTTCACTTCCTTACGTTAGAGTTGGTATCACAATACTGTCATACAGGGATTTTATCATTTTACTTCAATGCTCACTTCCCTATTTCTTAAAACTGCTTTCAAAGAACCAGCAATCTTTCTTCCTTTTTGTACCTTTTCAAGCACTTCATCTGTGAAACTTCCATCCATACTTATCACACTTATCTTTGTTGATATAGTTAAATAGAAACTGTGGTTCATGTTGTTCTTCAGTGTTTTTATACTAGTTGTATATTTGTAGTGCATGTATCTTGCCACAAACCCCTGTGACAAGAAAATGCCTCTGTAAACTTTTTATTAGTCAACA
Source organism: Birgus latro (assembly GCA_018397915.1). Taxonomy (NCBI): domain Eukaryota; kingdom Metazoa; phylum Arthropoda; class Malacostraca; order Decapoda; family Coenobitidae; genus Birgus; species Birgus latro. Next base: position 6,820 of record JAGKTI010037807.1, on the reverse strand, counting down.
TAGATGACTTTAGACTCCCCTGTGACCACTCTAGTGCACCTCTAGCAGGAGAATTAAATCAGTACCTTGTACTGTATAGAAAGACTGATAACCTACTTCTGGTATATGATATTCATGACCATGTGGATTTCACTGCTGACTCCCCAAGATCTTCATTATATCTGGTTGTGTCCACCTTTTCCAGCCTACTGGCCAGTGAACATCTAATCCTCATCCTAAGGTTCCAGCCTCCCTCACTTGGTAACTCCATACCAGTAGCACCACAGCAGGTGAGGTCTAGCATATCCTGAGATTCTAGTCTTCCTGTGTGTGTGTGTGTGTGTGCGCACATGCAGGCATTTCTATGTATGTACTTTAGCACCACATGCATTAATATGCAGTTCAGAAATATTGAGTGTACAGGAAAGACTTGAACCCACAGTGCCAGGATATTTAGAACACAGTCTGTAATTTAACAAGAACTTCTTACAGGTGGAAGTGGTGAAACATCGGAGACTTGGGGACCTTCAGTCTAACAAATATTGAAAAATAACAAGTAGGGCTTGGGGGGCACGGTGGCTCAGAGGTAGAGCATCAAGCTCGGGACCGGGGGGTCGCGAGTTCGAGCCGTGCCCGGGACTGCCGTGACGGGAGGGGTAGCGCCCTCCTGTTACCTAGCGGGGCTATATGATCTCATTGTAAGGTCTAGCTCGGGGGATTCTTTAATCCCTTTTTAACAAGTAGGGCATCCATGAAGCTTTATTACCCATGAAAGACTATCCTTCTCAATGCTGAGAGTTAGCAAATATCGTATGTCTTGCATAATGTGTAGTATGGAGCATATTAGTAGTCAATAGGTCGCAGTAATTTTCTCACCATTCAGCCTTTGGAACTACCATGCAAGTATAACCAACTGCAAATGGTTTGCATTCTGTTTAGACACATCACTTGCACATGTGATGCTGATGAGGAGCCTACACATGATGCTGTGCACTCTAGGTGGAGCAGCTGGAGCATCCACCTTGGAGACAAACCCTCCCTCTTAATCAGAAGGGGCTGGATGACTCTGTCGCTGATGCTTGTCTAGGATGCAACACAGGACCCCATACTATTAAGCACATTATGGAAGACTGCATTGCACACAATTGCCTGTGCCAACAACACAACATACACTCCTTGAGAGCTCTGTGGGAAAGCCCAGTCTCGGCCGTGGCCTTCCTTGGGGACTCGGAGGCTGTTCGGCCAGACAGCCAAGGGAAGAACAACTACTTATACTACTACCTCCCCACTTCCTGCACCTCACTGGGAAGGATCTTGGCCTGACCCAGGTGAGGTGCTGAATCCTTACATGGTGTATGTACTGAACTGTACCTGTAGTAGGGCCCCATAGAAGCAGTTGCTTACCAATGGTCGATTAGTTTGCTCAACCAGACAGACCAGAATTAAGCACAACATGCACAAGTAAGACAGTGTCATTCCATCAACAACCATCTTTAACAAGCACAACAAAACTGTGTATCCCCACTCCACAGTAAGTGACTGAAACCTAGAGGCTCTCAGCAAATGCAAATGATACCATAGGTAGCTTTAAAAGGAGTTCTGTGACAATACCGCAGTAAGCCCTGAAACTTTTCTATAATGAAATGCTCCACATTGCTGGGCAACACTTTCTCTTGAAACCTTTCCTCGCTTTGGAAAAGGGTGCATCGTGTCCAACACATGCATGCTGTGGAACTGACAAAAAAATGAGTGCCTGCAATTATCACACTTCTGTATACATGCTTCATTCGTCCATTTTGGTCCATCATGCATCTTAACTGTTGTTGCAGAGTAACACCAGTCTGGACAAGCAGACCCATCAACCACAGGCAAGTAACCACCCCTACATGGCTGTCCCGTGCAGTGTCCTGATGTTCCCTTGTAGTAGACAATGTCTCACTACAGCAAGGTGTGAGGAAGAGTATAGTTTGGTTCCTGGATGAACACTGCAAACAGGGGCACTTTAGTAGGCTCCACATCACTCCTGTTATTTGGTTATATGGTTACCCCATCCAACGTTGTAAATGGTTTCCTGATTTACAGGAAGCTGCTAAGTTTGTCCCTCAGTGTAGAGCCACCTGAAGTGGAAAAAAGTACTAAAAAATAACAAAATGGATGGGAAAATTGGAAGAGAGGAGGGCGGACACAAAAATAATGATAAAGGTGAAGAAAGAAGTACGGTAGGCAGTACTACATCAACTTAGTGGATGGTAGTCGCCACTACCTACCACCTCATCTTAGTTAGTCTTAACTTTCATGCTTAGCTTTCTTAAACTCTCATTTACCATATTCATCCACCTTCTTGGCCTTCGTGCCTTCCCGTGGTGACACCATTGTGGCCAGGCTGGTTATGAAATGTCCCTCATCTCTTCTGTCCCCCGAAAGGCAGATACTAGATTGCAGGAGGAGGTCATCTTAGGCCTGCAGTCCACTAATTTCACATCCAGGTGAACCTGGTGTCACAACAGCAACAGCAATAATGCTTAGTGTATCTATGTGTTGTAATGGGGCGTATAAAAGCCCGCATTGCCTAGAGGCGAAGTGGGGCTCCTCTCTTTGGCTCAGTGGTAACATGCGCGTGAGTAAAGCGCCAGGGCCTGAGTTCAGATCCTGGTCAGACCAGTGATTAATTTAAGTTTCATTTCAGTTATTACATTGGTGGCAGCATTGAGATGTGAGGCAAGGGTCTTGAGGGCATCTGATGTTGCTGTTGACAGCCTTACATCCCGGGGGGTGAGCTGTCCGGTGTGGTCCGCAGCACCCCCATTGGTGGCCTCCAAAATGACCAAATTAATCACCAAGGGGAGAAAATAGGAATGTAATGGAGTGTATAAAAGCCTGCATTGCATAGAGGCGAAGTGGGGATCCTCTCTTTGGCTAAGTGGTAACATGCGCGCGTACCAAGCGCGAGGGCCTGAGATCGAATCTCGACCAGGACAGTGATTAATTTGTTAAGTTTCATTTCAATTATTACATTAAAAATGAAATAACTGAAATGAATCTTAACAAATTAATCACTGTCCTGGCCGAGATTCAATCTCAGGCCCCTGTGCATCATACGCGCACACGTTACCATTGAGCCAAAGAGAGAATCCCCGCTTTGCTTCTGGGCAACGCGGGCTTTTATACACTTCATTGTACCCCTCTTTCCTCCCCTTGGTGATTAATTTGGTGAGTTTCAAACACACAAACTAGCGTAGCATCAGAGGCCACCTCGGGGAGGCTGCGGACACCAAGTCCCGTCTCACAACCCACCGCTGCCACCAATGAAATAACTGATATGAAACTTAACAAATTCATCACTGTCCTGGCCGAGATTCAATCTCAAGCCCCCACGCATCATATGTGTGCACGTTACCACTGGGCCAAAGAGAGGATCTCCACTTTGCCTCTGGGCAACAGGGACTTTTATACACTCCATTATAGTGTGTTTTCTATATGACCGTACCATCAGTGATTACACTCCCCTGCCTTTTGTCAATGAATTTCCCTGTTCTACATCTTTTACGAATCTCTCCTTTTCCAATCCCATCCACTCTACGTACAGTACCTCACACATATTCTTTAGCAGTCCTCATACCTAGCAAAACTCAACAGTTTTCTGTCTACATCTTACATACATGAAATTTCACAATTTCTTCCTGTACAGGTTGTCATGCGCATCTTCCGGAGAGGCTGGGAGCCTTGAGGAAGGAGGAAAAACAAGAGTTGGTATGAAGGAAGGAAGGGAGTCAGAATCCTGAAGAAGGAAGGATGGAGGAACGGAAATATGAAAAAGAAGGAAACAGAATGAGAAAAAAACGAAAAGTGAGACACGGAGTAAGGAAGGGCACAGGAGAGCAAGAAGAAAGGAAAGGAAATATATAATGACATGAGCATAAGACATCAGAAGGCAGGCGAGGGAAAAGAAAGAACGGCTATAAAGGAATTAAGGGAAGTGTTATGGTAAGATTTTCCTAGTCCTTAACAGGGAGGAACACCAAAGCAGGTCTCCATACACCTTAAGGGCACAGGGTAAGAAACTCCAGATGGCAAGGCGAAAGATTAGTCTTTATTAACTGCTTTACATTCGAGATCGTGAGATCTATCTGTAAGAAATGGTCTATTGGGGTGAAGGGGAAATCTGGAGGGAGATGTCTTGGATATGATACACTCGCCGCTGGGGTATTCTTCTGTACGGGTGTTGTAGTTAGGCTACGATCCTGGCTTCGGAAGTGTGGAGGCCCGATGTTTGGCTCTTGGGGTATCACATGGTACCTGAAATCATGGTTTGCCGACGAAATCGTGGTAACCGCCCATGAAACCGTGATAGCCGCCGAGGATTCCGTCGGCATAACTCAATTCCATCCAGATCCATTCCGTGCCCACGGAATCAGGGACAAAATTTTTTTTTTTTTTTAGTCATAATTCCCTCCTAGAGTGCCTATTACGTTCCATTATATATATTATTAATTGTGAAAGCTTAAATAACCTTTTATATCGTGCAGGGATGAAATAACGATGCCGGTAATTCAGTTGTTTTCAATGGGGAGCGCGGATACAACACTTCACGCTGGGTGAAGGAGTACTGTACATCGCCGTTCATTCAACACTGGGTATACGATGGCATCTGGGCAGATATTATAGACAAGGGGTGCTGAAAATGCCCTCATGGAAAAAATGAAGCCATTCCCTTGTCTTTGGGATCACAAGCATCCCATGTTTCACAAGAAAACCTATGGTGTGTTTGTTTACATTTTTGCAGATCGTCGGCGGCGTTCGAGGAAAGTGTGATAGGGTTTGTGCCAGGTTCCGGCAAACCAGGAACGCGTTCCGTCGGGAAACCATGATTTCAGGTACCGTGTGATTAGTTTCGCGGTAGGGTGGTGTAGTTTGTGTCCAGAGTGGGTCTAGTGGTGAAGTAAGATGGGACCCGAAACAGTCAGGACGACAAGTTTGTTATCCTTTTCCAGGGATAGGAGGGCGCTCTCTGCTTGTGGGAAGGGATGTGTGTGTGTGGGTGTGTGTGTGGAGGGGGGGGGGGAGCTTGTTCCAGTTTCTGTGTCACGTTGGGGAAGTGTGTAGTCTGGAAAACCTTTTGCGTTGCCAAGCCGCCTCTAGCAAGCTCGGGGGTGCCGCATCTAGCAAGCACTAAATTAACGAGCCCTCGCCGCTGCTAGTACTGGTCATAGCCCAACCAAAGTCATTCTGCACGCAGATTTTGATGACGTCAGTCGGTGGACGAGTCGTGGCTCCACCTCTTTCCCTCCATCTCCCCCCCCCCTCCCTCACGAGGGAGAGTAAGTGAGGTGTAGCTGTCATCCTCCGCACACACTTCTCCCATACTTCCCATAGCCCAGCGAGACATTTCCTGCCTACACTCTTTTCCCTTCTACTTCTGCACCCTCTCCCATCTCAGAACATAATACTGTAAAGCAAATATGCATGTAATATATAAGGCTTATAATCTGAAAAAATAAAAACGCTATTGTAACAATGTCATTTACATAGTTCATATTCAGGAATGTGCAATCAGTATGAACTATATATCTAAAAATCTTGCATATTTTTATACATGTTCCAGCCATCAGGATTAGGAAGATGAAAATAAAACTAAATAAGTTATATCAAATCCCAAAATTGAAAGAAAAACAAGGCCTACTGTCATTGTTTATAAAATCATAAAACAACAAATGCTTACCTCATTACTGGTACCGTGTACTTACTGGTATTTTTATGCAGCACATGCAGTTGTATTAAAAAGTCCTACTTCCTTCATTTTAACATTTTATTGTATATACTGTATATGCAAAGAGAGAGAGAGAGAGGGTCAGGTGTATTTACCGGCAGCAGAAGGGGATGGAGGTATGGGGGGGATAACAACAGACTTCTTGCCAAACAAGTCTTTCGTATCTCTATTATTCGTGATGTATTCCATGCCCTTATTATTTCTTACTGATTTCAGCAACACTGATTTGTTTTAGAGATATTTTATGTTACTAGCACTGGAAAAGCGTTGGTAGAAATATATAAAAATGGTGAGAAAATGTGAGCGCTAGACACTGGACACCTATTCGGGACCCAGTTAGTCTTTTCTTGGGCTGTATAAATACTTTGTGCTCATAACACAGAAAACCTAATGCTTATTACTAATTAAGCTGTCTGCCTGAGAGGTACCCAGAGTTGTGACCTGTGTGGTGACCTCTCGACAACTGACAATGTAAAGCACTATCTGGCAACCCGCAAGACACCTTTCCACTTGATGACGTCATGCGCGACCAGGACGCAAATAGGCCCGGGTACGGAATGACTTCGTCTGGTTGGGCTATAGTACTGGTGACTCGATCGGCGATAGGGCGGTGTGACGGTTGCAGGTTAGAGGGACTTCCGGCAGAGAGACGTGCCGGCTCCCTGTGTCCATCTTGGGTGGACACTCGTATCCCCGGGATTCGGGGGTGGCTACTCGGAACGCACGTATTTTCTCCTGCCCCCTTCTGAGCCGGAACTGCAGTAAATCTTTCGACCTATCGTGTTGGGGCCCCGGATATTTTAGGAAGGAAGGAGATAGCCAGGCTGCCCAGACACGATGGAGGACGGGAGGAGAGACGGTACGAAGAAAGGAAGGATGGACAGGAGGGAGACATTTTAAATGAAGTATAAACAGAAGAGAAATATTAGGAAGGAAGGCTAGGCTGGGGGAGACATGAGGATGAGAGGATAGAAAAGAGGGAAGGACAGACAGAAAAGGGATATGAGTAAGGAAAGAGAAACAGGGAAGAGACACGAAGAAGGAAGGAGAGACACGAAGAAGGAAGGAGAGACA
>JAGKTI010037804.1:0-10828 GCA_018397915.1 Birgus latro | reverse complement strand
GTTATTACCCAACTATTGAAGGCTCTGATTGAATTACCCATTCCTAAACATGATTTTGATTCTTGGAAAATTTTTGGATTGCAATGAGTTGTAATTTAAAGGCCTTAGGTACTTACGAAGATCTTAATGCAGCAGATTGGGTGCTTTCTAGAATTGTGTCCTTAAAGCTTCTGCCTAGAACTAAGGATGCTTTGTACGGTAGGTACCAGAAAGATCATTTCTCCTGTGAGGAGATTGAGGAAGGCTTGATGCAACTCTGTAAACATTTGCAAGGAACAGGAAAGCCTGCTGAAGATAAACCGAAGGCTGAAATAAGGAAAGGAACCACTAACCAACTGGCTGGGAAACCTAAAGTCAGGAACGACTAAGTCTGTACCTAAAGACGAGATAGGTACTTTTCTTAGCTCTTTAAAATCTAAGGATAAACCAATAAAGACAATGAATAGACAAGCTGATCAAAATAAAGAGGTAAAAATTTCCTTGGTAAAGGACAGGAAGGTCTGTGTGTCTTGTGGTGAGCAACATTCCAGTGCATCTTGCAAACAGTATCCTGATTACGCTTCTAGAATAGTGAGGCTTCAGGAATTGGGGTGTTGTATGATTTGCATGAATTCCGAACACACTTCCATGGACTGCAAAATTAAACTAAATCTTTGTGTCAAATGTAAAAAAAGGCAGTCATTACAGTGCTTTATGCCCAAGGATGATGAAACATGAGGTTCCTAAACCTGCAAGTGTCAATACGACAGTTGCGAAAGCGAATACTCCAGTAACAATGCCAGCTGCAGTTCCAATTGCTGATGTCAAGGTAATGATTGAAAATAGAAACATATTAGCATGTACTCTTTCTGATACGGGTGCACAGAAAACATTCATTTCTGCAGACCCTGAAAATAAATTAAAGTTACCTACCGTCAGCAAGATAAATCTGTCCATTACAGGGTTCTTAACTACAAAGGAGGCACAGTCATTTGATTTAGTTAGACCTTTAATACAACTTGGCAGGTATAAATGCCGCATAACAGCAACTGTACTGGATAAGATGGAAACAAGTATCTATATAAACAGACTGAAAGAAACCTCTGATCATTTGCAGAGCTCAGGGATAAGAATGTGAAATCAGATACTGTGGGTCCCATAAAAATGATAATTGGATCAGATTACTGTGGAAGATTCGTACACAGGACCTTTAACCCCTTAACCGTGGGTTGTCGGAGGAGCACCGTGCCCATCCCGTGGGGCAAATCGGCGCTCCGAATGGCTTTTTTTAGATATTTGCCAAAAATCAGTTATTAGCCCCAGAATATTATAATTACATATGCATATGGCACATACCTTCAGATTTCTCCTGGAATGTTTTTCTTAGCACTCGTCGACTACCGTAGGACTTGTGGAGACTTCTGAAGTTGGGTAACTAAGTCTCCACTTTACACTTCCCGACATCCCGTAATATGAATACCACTGCCTGATATTATCACTAGAAACACTATTCAATGATTTCCAAGTAGTTTTGAATCCATATTAAAAAAAAAAAACACTGTGAAAGCAATGTAAAATACGAGCGCCTACGAGCCTCCCACTCGCGCCAATTCGCCGCTCTTATTCTGTAATTTCTTATTCATATACACACTCACACTTTATTATTTCTAGTACTTTATTACACTTATATACATCTACAGTCCTTTACCGCTTCTCACACGATGTTTAGTAGGGGTAGAGGTCACAGGGCCTTTTATAATGGGCGCAAAAGCGGCAGAAATGAAGGGGCGTGACTGCGACGTGCTTCTACCTTGAAAGACGACAGTGAACTGAGATGTATGTATCTCGGTAGCCAAGAGTTGAAAATGTCAGCTGCTAATGTATATGCTAACCCTATATGATAATATTATAAAGGATCAATTGAAGAATAAATTTATAGAAGAGGTAGAATTCCCTGTTAACTACAAAGAGGGACATTATTTACCACATCATGCTGTAAGCAACGATTCAGTAACTACACTCATAAGGATAGTTTTCAATTGTAGTAGTAAAGTATCCAAGGAATCAGCTAGCTTGAACGATTGCTTATACTGTGGACTTACACTAACAGAGAAGTTAGGGGATGTATTACTAAGATTTAGAGAGAAACCCTATGCTTTTACAGCAGACATTAGTAAGGCTTTTCTCCGAATAGGATTGAGAGAGGAGGATAGGAAATTTACATAATTCCTCTGGCCACAAGACCCTCAAAATGAGGATAGTCCATTGAGAACTTACTGTTTCCGATCGGTGCTCTTTGGCTCTTGTGCTAGTCCTTTCCTACTTTGCAACACATTGAAGCATCATTTTGAATGGGCCAAATGCCCAGAAATAGGACAGGCTTTTTACATGGATAATTTGCAAGGCGTTGCTGATACAGAGTTGGAAGCATTGAAGGCTTATGAAGTAGCCAATTCCGAATGTGGGAAGGCAGATTTGCCTTTACAGAACTGGAATATAAATTCACCGGTTTTGAGGAATAAAATACAAGAGGACTATCCAAATAATGACTATCCCAAATAACTGGGATGCAAAGGCTGATGAAATAAGTTTAAAGCTGATTAAGTTCTCTGATGTCACTCTCACCAAGAGGTCCCTGTTAAGTCAGGTCTCCGTGTTATTTGACCCATTAGGATTAGTCAGTCCAATAGTTATTAGGGGCAAATGTTTAGTGCAAGAGGCTTGGCGAGAAAAGTTAGACTGGGACACAGAATTAAGTGAAACATATGTTGAACAGTAGGAACAGATTCGGAAGGAATTTGAAAAAAAACATCAGGTATATGTATTCCCAGGATGAAAAACAGTAACGAGAAGTCATATTTACACATTTTTTGTGATGCTTCTCAAAAGGTACATGGAGTGGTAGCTTATTGTACAACAGGAGATGACAGTAAAATTATTATATCTAAAGCCAGAGTTGCAACAATTAAGGGAAGAACCCTACCTCAAATGGAACTGTCTTCCATAGAGGTAGGAACTAAATTGGCCAGGTATCTAACCACTACTCTCGATACTCAGTTTGAGGATATTTATATATGGACTGACAGTGAGATTTGTCTTTACTGGATAGGAAAGGAGGACAGTAAAATTCCTTTCGTCCACAATAGAGTGAAGATTATAAAACAGCTGTCTTCCAAAATTAAATTTATGTATGTATTCTCCAAACAAAATCCAGCTGATCTGCTCTCGAGAGGTTCAACAATAAAGAGACTGATCAAGGATGACTTGTGGTTTAAAGGTCCTAAATGGTTACTCACTAAGGATTGGCCTGAGCAAAAACTGTATAGTATTGCTGAGGTTAGCGTTGTAAACTTGGATCCAGTAGTAGTCTACCTGAGCCAGAAATAATTGACATTAACAGACTCTCATCAATAAAACAACTCATTAGCACCACTAGGTTGGTTGTTAAATTTTTGAATAAGAATGTGGGGTTTAAGAAGTTTGATCCCATGGAATATTGGTTGAAAAAGATACAAGGGAAATATTATGGTGAGATTTTTGTCCTTTTATGTCAGGCACTGGTAACAAGAACAAACTGATCAGAGATTTAGGATTGTTCTTAGACGGAAAGGGTCTAATTAGATGCCGTGGCCGAATAATAAAGGCTGATTTACCTCTCCAAACTAGACATCCTATACTGTTACCCAAGAATGATTATTTTGTACAGTTAATTGTAAAGGAAGCCCATGATTTAACTCTTCATGGAGGTGTGCCGCAGACCTTGGCCCGAATCTGTGAAAGGTATTGGATCCCTAAGGGTAAATCGGTCATAAAGAAATATCTCAAAGGCTGCATGGTATGCAGGAGGTATGAGCAACAGCCATATGACTACTCAGGACAACCTGCTTTACCAAAGGTATGGTGAATATAAGTTGGCCCTTCAAAGTAACTGGAGTTGATTATACAGGGGCTATAACAGTTACGGGTGAGGGAACTCGCCATAAAGTGTATATATGTTTATTTACTTGCACCTGCACGAGGGCAGTCCATCTAGAAATGGCAGAAGATCTGAGTTCAGAAACATTCCTGAACGTATTTAGAAGATTTGCTGCTAGAAGGTCTTGTCCTACCAAATTAGTAAGCGACAACGGAACCAATTTCGTTGGAGCAGCACCTCTACTTTTAAACATAATGAATGACCCATAAGTTAAGTCGGCACTGGGAAACCAAAATTGCAGCTGGCAGTTCATTGCTCCAAGAGCACCATGGCAAAATGGGTTTATAGAACGAATGATTGGAACAGTAAAGAACTCCCTAAGGAAAACCTTACACAGAACTAAGATCACAAGAGAGGAAATGAGAATGGTGATAACTGAAATTGAGGCTAGGATTAATGATAGACCGTTAACCTATATAGATGATACTAGCATTGGAATTGAAGCATTGACACTGGCTTATATGTTGCATGGCAGGAAACTTCAGCCAGTACCTTGTGTGGATATCCAGGAGGAAATAAATGATCCTACGATAGGAAATACTGAATTAGGACAAAATCTGTGAGAAGGATACCAACGTCTGAAAAGGGCATCGGAATAGACATTGGAACGAAGAATATCTTTTGAGCCTAAGAGAAAGATTTTATGGGGCCCAAGCTGCCAGCAACAAATCAGTTATAAACATAGGAGATGTGGTCTTAGTAAAAACAGAACAGCCAAGATCCGAATGGTCATTAGCTAAGGTGATTTCCACATATCCAGACTCAGAGGGGGTGCTGAGACTTGTAAAAATTAACTGTAGGAGACATCTTAGTATGAAAACTATAGATAAACTGGTGCCCCTTGAGTTAACGGCACCCCTGGAGACATAGGATGGTGGAGCACAATTGGGTCAAGATGCGCGACCAAGAAGGGCCGCAGCACAGGGCTCTTGAGATCTGTGGAGAGAGCTCCTGGCTAAGGGTCATATTACATGATACAGCATATCATTTCTTGCCGGCCCCAAAACTGTGAGAAATATTTCCCCCCAGAGCAATTGTGCTCTTACTTTTACAATAGTTGTCGATTGTTAAAGGGCAGAAGAAAACTTCCAGAATGTTAATAATAATTCGAGAGGTTTAATAACCCAGATATTACGTTCTGTTAATAATTCTTCTTATTAATAAATTAAATGCTACTGCATTTAACTCTTGTAGACAACTGTATTGTACATACATGTAAATACTTGGAAATTTTCCATTGACCTAAACTGTGCCTGTGTAGATGACGTGGTAAGGATGAAAAGCCCCACAATGAAAAGCAGAGATCAGTTTAACCCGCCGAGTCCCACCGACGTACGATGCACATCGCTACTTTTTTCCGCAGACAGACCCAACGACGTGCATTGTAAATCACTCAATTGCAAGGCCCATTGTGTGCACATTTTTCAACATTCCCAGGTGATTTTTGGTAGGCATATGTGGGAGACCTTCCTCTACCTGCTGTCAAGTGGGGATACTGCCTGGCCCCACCTGACCCCCCTTCCCCCACACTCGGCAATTCACCTGTTAGCAGTAACCTGGCCAGTAAAGGTATGTTGCCCCACGGTCTCTCCAATGACGAAATTCACGGTGAGAGTGATTCCTGAGGTGGAGGACAAAGAAACAAAGAAGCTAGAGATAGAAACAAACAGAAGTGATGAGGTGGTAATGTCGTAAAGGAAGGTGCCATATACTGGGGTTTTGGGTGAGTGAACAATGCTTATAAACATCTATATTACTGTGTGAAAACCAATATAGACTTGTACTACACATAAATTCGTACCAAATAAATAAAATAAATACGTAGTTTAAAGTGGCTTGATTTAGTTAACCCTTCCATAGTTCGTTTTCTTTAGCCAGGTTCCCTGAAAAAGAAGGAAAAGGTAAGGTTGAGTGACACATGTATCAACATTTTTAACCTCAGGATCGCAATTTCTCTGTGAATTTTCGATGTTTCTCACCAAAAGCGAAGGTTTCAGCCAAAAAACAAAAAGTCGAGAATCGGTCAGGATCTGGGGGTAGGCTGGGTAAAAAACCGTTCGGGCCTGGACGGGTTAATATGTAATATCTTTATAGATAAAGGGGAATATTTGGTTTAGTTTAATTAAAACTAAGATTAAATTAAGTTAGATTCACCTTGTATATTTCACGGAGTAAGTTAGCTGTATTTAGCCTTGTAATTAATAAATAATTGGTAATTCGTCAATCTCATGAGGAGGAAGAAACTCGCCATGTTGACTCACTCCATTAGCAGACACCGTTCAGCTAGCAGTTGTAAATACACCATAGGATGCCTGATTGCCCAGGAAAACTACTGAAACAACACGCCCGTCGTCATCTCTTGTTCCACTCAATATATAGTTAAGTGACCGTATGAATTGGGCCAAATCTTATGGAACTAGCTACTATATGAGATGATTTGCTGGTGAGTTAGGGGATTTAATTGCCTTAATCTGCCCAGTCCTGACTGCTTTTTTACCCAACCCGCCTTCAGAACCCAATCGATTTTCAGCTTGCCTTTTTTTGGCTCAAACCTCTGCTTTTGGTCAGAAGCATCGAAAATTCATAGAGAAATTGCTCTCCTGAGCTTATAAATGTTGCTACAGGTGAGTCAGCCTTATCTTCTCGTTCTCTCTCAGGGTATCTTGCTTCAAAGAAAACGAACTATGGGAATGAATGAATGAATGAAATTGACCTGGCGGCGCAACAGCAAGGGTCATATGCCGCCGAACGCAAAAACTGTAAAAAGGTCAGTATAATGTAAAATCAATAAAAGGAGGAGACATAGAACACTCCAAAACTAGAAGACAAATATAAGTGAGAAACACCATAAAGAGAGTTATAAGAACATTAAATTATAAATTTAAAACGAATTGAGCGCTATAGCTTCCTCAGTAGGCCAGCATGAGTTAAAAAAGAGAAAGTGCCTCCTTTTGCAGTACAAGCCTCCTTCCCAAGCACCAAGGAGAGAAGGTAGGACCCATCACTGGTCCGGCACCTTGAAAGGTACCGCTGACGAAGGTCTCCCAGACTGGGGCACTCCACAAGAAAGTGCCGTACTGTCAAAGGAACTAGGCAATCATCACAAAAGGGAGGGGGAGCCCTCTCCATTAAAAAACCATGGGTCAGCCTAGTGTGACCAATCCGCAGGCGAGCCAAGGCTGTCTCCCACTGGCGGGACATTCCTACATACCCTCCATTACCCAGGTCTTGACGAATACTGCGAAGCTTATTTGACCCAACGGCATCCCACCTCTTCTGCCAACAAGAACGCGCAGCCGTCATACTGGCTACACGGAGATCCTCAAACGGGACACGGTAAAGAGGAGAGAATTGGCGTGATGCAGCAGCTTTCGCTAAGGAGTCAGCTCGCTCATTGCCCACAACCCCCACATGGGCAGGGACCCAACACGTCTTTACAGAGTACCCACGCCTATTCAACAAGTAGAGCCACTCCAGGATGGCCAAGACTAGGGGATGAGATGAGGAGGTACAAGACAAAGCTTGCAAGGCACTGGCAGAGTCACTAAAAATGGTAAAAGAAGATGGTGGTAAACTAAAAATCAATTCTACTGCAACTAAAATAGCAGTAAGTTCAGCAGTAAAAATGGATGTGGAAGGAGGGAGACTCCCGCCACGGCTAAAATCATTAAGAATGACGCCAAACCCAGTCCCAGAAAGGGATTTGGACCCATCTGTATACACAGGGATTGAGTCACTGTGGGTAGCGGCATGTTCCAAAAAGTAAGAGAGGGCCGCCTGTGAGGAAAGGGAGGTCTTTCTCTCTGGGAAGTAAACACACGGTTGAACCTCAGGAAGAAGCCATGGAGGCACTCGGGAAACACGTACTGGGCAAACAGGGGAGGAGGGAAAACACAGCTCCTCCATGGCAGCCCTTACTCTGTACCCAAATGGGTGGGGATGGTGAGGATGGGTGTTGTAAAAGTGGTGAAGAGTAATCTCAGAGACAGCCCTACTACACAGAGAGTTGGGAAGACGGTGGAGGCGGTGCCAACACCGCACTATTAAGGACTGTCTACGGATATATATGGTGGCTCATTTGCATCAACCAACAGACTTGGTATCGGTGACGAGCGGAAAGCCCACGAACTATGGGAGGGTTAACTAATTCAAGCCACTTTAAATTACGTATTTATTTATTTATTTGGTACGAATTTATGTGTAGTACAAGACTATATTGGTTTTCACACAATAATATAGGCGATATAAGCATTGTTCACTCACCAAAAACTCCAACATATGGCACCTTCCTTTACGACATTACCACCTCATCACTTCTGTTTGTTTCTTCCTCTAGCTTCTTTATTTCTTTGTCGTCTACCTCAGGAATCACTTTCACCGTGATTTTCGTCACTGGAGAGACCGTGGAGCAACATGTCTTTACTGGCCAGGTTACTGCTAACAGGTGAATTGCCGAGTGTGGGGGAAGGGGGGTCAGGTGGGGCCAGGCAGTATCCCCGCTTGACAGCAGGTAGAGGAAGCTGCCAATCTTGAAAAATGTGCGAATGACAGGCCTTGCAATTGGCTGTCGTATGATGCACGTAAGTGGGTCTGAGCGCGAAAAAAAGTGGTGACGTGCATCGTACGTTGGGGGGACTGGGTGGGTTAATTTACTCACGAGACTTACGCAGATTTACCATGGTTTCAATTCAGATTAATTCCCGCTAGAAAGGAGTGACTCACGATATTTTCCATCACATTTTTTGGTGACCCGATTGAGGAGCATCACGAGAATTTTTTGACAACAGTTCTTGAGGACAACAGGAGGGACTCCATCAGGCCCATATACCTTATTAGTACTGAGGCCAGTGATGACAGGAAACACATCAGTTGAAGAAATTTTAATGTCAGCCATGAGGAAGTCAGAGAGGGGAAGTGATGGAGGAACAGCACTGGAATCATCTAAGGTGGAACTGAAGGAGAAAGTCTGAGCGAAGAGATCTACTTTGTCAGTGGAAAAATATAGTTACAGAGCCATCAGGGTAGGAAAGAAGAGGGAAAGATGATGAGGTAAAGTTGTTAGCAAGGTTTTTGGCAAGGTATCAAAAGGAGCAGGAAGAATTCAAGTTGGAGAGTTGAGAGCATTTTGTACGGATAAAATTATTTTTAGCAGAGTGAAGAAGAGACTTAGCATGATTTCGGGCAGAAACGTAACAAAGATGTGATTCAGGGATGGGTTGGCTCTGGTACCTTTTATAGGCCTTCTCCTTGTTGTGGACAGTGTGTGAGAGTCTTAGCGAAAGGACGTGCTGTTTTTGCTCCGTGCCTAACCTGCTATTGAGAAGACAAACTTCTGCAAGTTAGCAACTGATAACTTAGTATCCAAGAAAATGCTGACAATAGAAGACATCAAGATCATGCTGTAAATGCAACAGAAAGCATATAAGGATGCAATGTTGTTACTTCTGAATGATCTAACTAAGAGAATGAGGCAACTCGAGTTACGCAACACTGAATTGACGACTGGAATTCACACAGAAGGAAGTGGACAACTTAAAGTGTGATAATAAGACTCTCAAAGAAGAATTAGTTGCACTGAAAAAGGAAATAAGCAAGAAATCTGCCTCTGAAGAGAAGTTAAAGAAGCTAAACGATCGGATGGATTACCAGGAAGACTACTCGAAGTGGAACAATCTTTGCTTTGATGGACTCGAGGAAAACCCAAACGAGACATGGGAACAAATTCAGGCCTAGATTCAGCGACTGCTTCAAGACAAGCTGGAATTACTAAGCCCAGTTCAGCTTGAGCGGGTGCACAGATCCACACTACCAACTCAGGAGTCACTCGTCCCCGTACTGTGGTGGCTCGCTCCAGTAAATTTGAAGATCGCCAACAAGCCCTACGAAACTCTGCCAAACTTAAAAACTCAACCATCTATATCAGTGAGGACCTGTGTGCATCGTCTGTGCAAGCAAGAAAAGCCCAATTACCGGAGCTAAAGAAGGCAAGAGCGGAGGGGAAAATTGCCTACTTCAGTCATACTAAGTTAATCATTCGAGAGCGGAGGGAACGGACATCACTGATGCGGGGATTCACCATGAAGACCTCGGAGGAACATCGGGCTGATATGGGTGCTGTGGCTGATGCTGTTCCAGCCGGTTCCAACTGCATGGGCGCTACTGTTCAGCTAGATGGGAGCCGCTCTGCTGCTGGTTCAGCTGCTGCCATGGCTCCGCCAGTGCAGCATCCTCCAAGTCAACTATCCGACCAGGCAGATGAGGAGCTCAGAGAGAACGCAATGGTCCGAAGTACAAGATCAAAAAAGACAAAAGGTGCCCTGTAAGTACTTGTATAGACGTGAAAAATTATATGGCATAATGTATAGTTTCCATTCATAATGGATTTTTTTTTTCTTTTTTTTCCGCACTTGGATGATAATAAAATTCTTGATCTACTGAATGAGAGTTCATCAATGTTAAACTTACGATGAATTTAATACTTTAAATTGTCATTTTAGTATAAATTATGATTCAAATGATTTAAGCAATTCTGATGAAATAAGTGGTTTAAATATTTCATTGCCTATTTCTAAATATTATAATCCTGAAGATTTTGACCAATTTTTAAACAGTAAAAATACTTGTCCAATACTATTGCTGTACAACATTAATAGTATTCCGACTAATTTAGAAAAGTTTCTATTATATTCCGGTATCTCTGCAAATTGTCGTAATATTGATATAATGGCTTATTGTGAAACACGACTCTCCAAAGATACTGATTATTTATATAAACTAAAAGGATACAAATTATAAACTAATAATAGGAACCATTATGGAGGGGGGGGGTTTGTCTGTATGTGAAAAATATTATTTCTTGCCATGTTTGTGATA
>JAGKTI010037803.1:0-10828 GCA_018397915.1 Birgus latro | reverse complement strand
TCTACGACGGGCACGTAGTACCCGTCTAGCAACAAACTCTCATCCCTTTTCTGTCCAACTCTCTAATGCAAGAGTTAACCGTTACTCCCAGTCCTTCATTTATGCAACTGGTCAACTCTGGAACTGTCTCCCTCTGTCTGTATTCTCTGCTTCCTGTGATCTCCAATCTTTCAAACGCAGTGTGTCCAGGCATCTCGAAATGAATGGATCTTGAATTTGGCTTTCTTTTGTATTGTTTTTACTTTTTCTTGGAAGGAACAGTATGCGGGCCCATGGCCCTTGGTTCCTTCTTCCTTGCATAAAAAAAAAAAAAACACGACCCAACCCTTCGTGAGGGATACACAGATACTCGTAGATAGACGGACAAGCAAAGACAGCGGGATGGTAAGACTGTCCGAGAAAACTGAAAGAGGCGGTAGTTGAAGAGAGAGAGAGAGAGAGAGAGAGAGAGAGAGAGAGAATCAGTCCTTAGCTAATGGAGTTCGTTAGTTTAATGAAATAGTTTCGCATTTGCCAGGGCAAAATACCGAAGTGGTTCATGAGTAGTGTTTCTATCACTTTTTTTTTTTTTTTCAACTATGCTTCCAGACAGATATGAACGGTGTTGGTAAAGGTAATCTTTAGGTAGATCTAGGTGGTATCTGTGTTTATCTGTCAGTTTATCTGTCAGTCTATCTATTTACCTATCTATCCACCTAATATACCTATCTATATCTGTCTGTCTCAGACTATCTATTTATTCCATCATCTGTCTATATCAGTGAATCGGTCTGTATATAAATCAGGCTATTTACATCTGTCTCTCTGTCTTTCTCTGTCTATGTATAAATAGTGAAAATGGAACAAGTGAGTGATTCTGTGAGATTCAGTGAGTGCTGGTGACGGTGGTGGAGTAATTGAATGATAGCAATTGCACAACTGAATGATCAGTTACTGACAGAGGTTGTGATAAGTGACTGAACCTTAATAATGTTATTATTTAATTTTACTTACACTACATCCAATATGCCACTACACTTATATTCACATGTTAATGACAACAGAATAATTATGGACATATTTGGGTTATATAACATGCAGATCAATTTATCCCTGGATGCGTAACAAGTTGCCCTGTATCCGGGGTAAATTGTGACGAATGACATGCCATCAAAAAATTTTAAATAACCATATGACAAGAATGTTTCCGTTTATTTTGTCTATATTTATAATAAAAGGACATATTTTCCTGCTTCCAGACAGAAAACCGTTATGTTATACCATTAACCTATGATGCAATGAGGAAAAGTAAAAAAATTGTCATAACTAGACACGGTCTCACCAACTAATTTCACAATAGAGGAACAAGTCCCACAGTACTATACCATAGGTTGGCGTGTGGTGTCAGGTGCCGGGCTGATATAAGATAGTCAGTTCTTCAAATAAGGCACTAAATCAGTCATTTAGTAACTCAGTGACGAAGGCGTGTAAAGGTCATTGGAGGCCTAAACTGTGATCGCTTCTGCTAGCCTACATCATCGTAAGAAACCTCTGGGTTTACAGATATAATTATTTGTTTAAATTTTACATTGCTGGTATTGAACCGAATTCTTTCCATCAACTATTACCGCAAAACCGCTTTGCCCTAATTATTCTCTCGTAGTCTGTATAATACTAATTGATTTGCCGGGATTATACATGATTAATAAATGATACTTGAATAATGTTGACCATCCCTGAGTGTGGGAACTGTGATCACTTGACTCACGAAGACACAAACAGTACCTTCAGTAAGATCGTCACCACTATATTATTATAATTATTATTATTATTATTGTTGTTGTTGTTGTTGTTTGCAGTTCAGTTCAGTTCAGCCTCTTAACAAAATATCCCAGTTATCATCATCAGTGTCTGTCACCATCACCACCCTCACCATCATCACAGCCACACCATAACCATCCCAGCCACCCCTGGCCGTATTGTGCCAGTGCTTAATGTGATCGTTCAGTGCTCGACCAGGCAGCGTAATTAAAGAACCTCCCGGCATTAATTGAAACTTATGAGGCATAGTTAGTGCGAATCCCCTCATTACTATCCGGAATACACTCTCTGGTCGCTCTAATTGCAGACTGACTTTGAGGGCAATTTGGTTCAGTCGAGAGAGGGAGATCGTCTTTCTCGCAGCTTGTTCTCATTGTTACAACCGGTGGGCTTTGCAACCTTGTATGTGCTGAGGTCTGGATGGCTACCTATTACTTAGTTGGTTTGTCTTGTATGAGTGTGTATTTGTATGTAGGACAAGTGAGTGTATGTAAAGGAGCTGGAGTATGTGCAGAGGAGGAAGGAGAACTGTGAATGGGTGATGGGATGTAATTCACCGGGTCGGTCAGGATCACTTGATGGTCGTGATCGTCAGCTTTTACCCTCCCGGAAGGGAGCTGAGAGCTCATATAGTCCGATCTAAGGGCAAGGCTGTGACCTTCACACACGCGCACACCCATCCCCTTGCTCAAGGGGAACAGTAACCATCCACTTCGTCAGTGAAACTTTTCGCAACCTGAGCGAGGCGCGAACTCCCGTCTACAAGATGGCAAACGAGAACGTTACCACTGATCCAGCGAGCGATGTGTGTGTGTGTGTGTGTGTGTGTGTGTGTGTGTGTGTGTGTGTGTGTGTGTGTTCAAGTATGTTAAGGTACATTTGTATCTGTGTGTTTCTGTGTTTGTTTTGGCGTGGGTGGGGATGTGTATGAGAGGCACGTTTCTGTGTGTAAATATGTATGTGGGCGTACGTGGAGTTGCCTTTTTTATTTCAAGTGTCTGTGAAAGTTTGTTTTACTGCAGATTGCTCAGTGTTGAAGTATTTCATTAAAAACCTCATTCTTGCCCCCTATAAACGTAACTGTTGGCAGAATGAAGCATTTGTTACTTTAGTACCGTTTGGATTTTGAACTGTTTTCGCGTCATGTAGAGTGCATTTTCAAGTTGATTCCAGTACTAGTGACCGATACTGTTACACCTGTACTGTGATTACTTTTGTTTTTACTTTTTTCATATATGTGCTGTATAAGATATGAGCGACTAATCACCCTTGTCTATTAAAAGTATGAAATGAATGACTCAGCCCCAAGCTCTTGGTCTTTTAAAAACGGTCATAAAGGCTTGGCTGGTGAATGGATGCGCATCATATGGACACAGGAAAAGCTAAAGTCTCAATAGTAGCATTACCGTAATGATTCTTCATTTTGTTTTCACTACCGCTGTCTTTTTTTCTTTTTTTTTCCTAAATAAGATCAGGCAGGGCTTCTCTGACTGAGTTTTAGCTTTTATTCATTTATTTATTCATTTGTTTATTGTTGTTGAACAGTTAATCAAATTAGGAAGGGCCTCTTGCACTGAAGGAGTTTAGAGTTTAAGAAGATCAGACAATAAAAACAAAAAATAAAACCCCGTTCATTCCCATTGTAAAGAATAAGTGGGATGACAGGACGAAGTGTGAGGGTGTAATGAAGTGTCTGAAGAAAGGCAGTTTAAAGTGGCAGGGAATAGTTGAGTGTACGAGTATGTAGGAAGGCTGCTTGGGGTGGCAGGATATAGTGGACAGTATGAAGGAAGGCGGCTTGAAGTGATGAAAGTCTTACCTTTCCATCCGCTAATTTCAATGTATGTTTCTTTTAATATACTTCCATATGTTGATAGGAATATTTTAATCTAAAATTCTTACCTTGTTCCATCTATTGTATACCATATGACTGACTAAATATTTTTTCTGTCTGCATTGGTCTGTCTGTCTGCATGTCTGTCTCCGTCTGGTATATACATACTGTTTGTCTCGTAGCGATGGTCGAAGATGGTTGTGGATAAATAACTTCAGGGAAGATTTAAATATAATTTAGAGTGATCTTAGTTTTTATTGTCTTCAATGGAAGATCAAAATTGACTTAGTGCGTATAACACAAGAGTGGTTGTATGCTAGATAACTCTAGGGGCTCTCTTCTCGCCACTGCTTGCTGAGTGTGTTGCCCCTCTGCCGTCTCTCGTCAGTCTGCATCTCCTCCCTTTCCCTCTTGTAAGGAAAGCCTCGTCACGTGTACTAAGCATGCCCCGGAACCTTCTAGAACACTATATGTGTGTATGTCTGTATGTATGTGTCAGCTTCCCACGTAGAAAAGTGTAAAGTCTGTTACTTCCTGGGCTGGTCAGGTAACACCTTGCAATATCTCCAATTCTCTCTCTCTCTCTCTCACACCTTGCAATATCTCCATTTCTCTCTCTCTCTCTCTCTCTCTCGCCTCCTATAATATACAAGTTATACAGTATATGCTAGAGTTTACTAATATTTAGAGTTACGACATTTGCTTGTATTATTGTCTGTCTGTCTGTCTGTCTGCTGTTCTACCCACCACTTCAATTACGTATCTTTCTAACGACATATCTTTCTGTCATTATTTTCTGTTTGTCGGTTGTTCATATTCACAAAGCTCTCCCTTATTTATTTGTGTGTGTGTGTGTGTGTGTGTGTGTGTGTGTGTGTGTGTGTGTGTGTGTGTGTGTGTGTGTGTGTACACATCGACTCACCACTATCATTCGTCTCCCTTTTTATCAGTACAGTTAACAACGATATTGTTTCCCATATTACTGGTGATGTAGTGGTAACAGTGTCCCGGGAAGGAGTGGCAGCGATACCATCTGCGCAGGTTAAAACTCCGAAAGATGGCTAAAGGTTCCTCCATCATAATAATACCACTGAGGACAGTAGGCTGGTCATCTGCCCTTAAATGCAGTACTCGTATACCGTTTGTACTCTGCGCCTAAAATCACCATCCCTCGTTCTTGATTAACAGTAGAATATGATGCTAGTCATGAAGTTCTGTGAAACAGATGTAGAGCCATAGCATTGTCTTTTCTGCCACTTAACTACGTGATACAAACAGCACAAGGACGAATATCTGGGCCAAGTTAAGGTGAAAAGACAACAGACTACAGTAACCTGGCCTCGGAGCCGTGCATCTCGAAGGGGTGATATGGGCTTGGCTGCTACCGTATTAATCTTCATATGCTTAGCTACCTTCAGTCTTTCTTTTTGTACAGTATATACTCGCTTTTTTGCCATTTACAGTACAACGGTTCCAAGTTCGCTAAAATCGCCAGCTGGTAACACGATTAATGACGTCGCCATAGTGAAGTGGTAATTGGAGATTGTTTTTATCCCCATTAGTATGAAAGGTTTCTCCTAAGCTGATTAATATTAGCAGCAAAAATATGATTTTTAAAAAAGCATCATATCGCTATGATGATTTACTATGTATCTGTCTATCTGCATACAAGCTTATCTTTTTCCTCTGTCTCTCAGGCTACCTAATACTAGTGTATATTCTCATGGGTCTGTTTTTCTGCCTGTCTGCTTTTCTTCCTGTCAGCTTTTGTACCGACCTACCTACTTATCTGCACGCCTGGCTATTAACCTACCTATCTACCTACTTGTTTGTACGCATGCCAACACATCACCTACTATTTGTCTGTCCGTCTGTCTCTACGGCTACCTTTACCTACCCACTTACCTAACTGCCTATGTGTACGACCACCAAAAATTATTCTACACCGCTTAGTGCAAGGAGCTTTTACATTACGGTACGGATTTCGTAATAGTGGAACTATATTCGTGTGATACTTCTCGTAATACTGAATTCATGGTCTGTGTGCGATTCTGCTTCACACCACAAAGGTGCAGCATTGGTTTTTAGTGCCTGTACATCTTCCTGATATCTACTTGCCTTTTTACCCATCTGTCACTCGTGCACCTGCGTATCTACCTGCCTGCATGCATGCATGCCTTCTTATCAACCTACCCACATACATTCCAACATTTATCTCTTTTCCTATACAGCTGATTGCCGGTGTGTCAGGGGGGTGGGGAGATCTTTCACTGTACTTTCCTCTTCTTCATTTAACACAAAGTTGTTTTTTTTTTATGAGGCCGAGCCACCCCGATAGATCTGCATGGTCCTTGTATCTGTGTAACTCCATGTAACTGTATTTTTTGTGAGTCATACCTTGGACATTTAGGCTACTTGATAATCTGTTCCCTTAGGCCCATCAGTTATCATCCATACGGAAAACATGTTAGAGCTGTCTCGCTTAGAACAGTTGATGCACTACAAATCAGCCAACCGGTCAATATCCTACTGATCTACTTGCCTACCCCAGCACATTCATACATTCATACGTGTATACATACCTGCATACATAATTCTACCAGCCTACCTCCCTACCCACATTCTCCATTTGGCCGACCACTCCTCCCCCGCCAGACCCTCTCCTTGAAGGTATATGAAGACGACCCACACCTTAACCCTGATATATGGAGCACGAGCACCAGCAGAGAGAGACAGACAGACAGACAGACAGACAGCCAGAGGAAGAGAGAGGCGGGAGGCAGGAGAGGAGTAATAGGAGGGAAGAACAGTGGAGAGAATAGAGGAGGAGGAGGAGGAGGAGGGGCAGAAAGAGGAGGAGGAGAAGGGTAGGAAGGGGAGGAAGAGGAAGGGGAGGGAAAGGAGAAAGGATCAGAAAAGAAGAAGAAAGGAAAGAAGTAGGGAAAGAGGGAAGAAAGGGGGGAAAAGGTTGCTTGAGAGAGGTGGGAGGAAGAGTAAAAGTACAAAGGAAATGGGATGAAATGGGGGGAGGGCAGAAAGAGAAGCAGGGGGAGGAACAGGGAAGTGGGGGAGGAGCAGAGGGAGGAGATGAAGACGAATAAGCCTGAAGGAATGGGTGTCGGGAAGACTGAGGTGACGATGATAGGAGGAGGAGGAGGTCGAGGATGGAGACGAGGAGGAGAAAGACGAGAAGGAGAAAGACGATAACGACGAGAAGCAGGACAAGGACGAGAAGGAACACAACGACGAGAAGGACGAGGACGAGGAGAAAATAAACAGACGATACATAATAATAATAGTAGTAGTAGTAGTAATAATAATGACAGTGATAATAATAATAACCGTAACATTATTATTTTGTTGTTATCCTTATTATTATTATCATTATTATTATTAAGAGAAGGAGGAAGACGAAGAGAAGCATATTTTTCCCCTTTTTTTCTCTTTCTCTCTTTTCATGTGCGAAGTATATAAGCTTCTTTTCTTCTTTTCAGAGCCTGTAATCATTGATATATTCTTAGTTATGCATCAACTTTCTGTGCAATCAATACACTATATGCTTTTTTGGCAGTCTGTCGTCATTAAATAGTCTTATTTATACACTTCCTTGTGTGTGTATGCATTCTGTGGAGCCTGTCTCGTTTTTTTCCAGTATGGACTTATCAAACCTACCACCACACATTTTTTTTTATTTTGTCAGTCTCTTCAGTGGCTGACACGCAGATATCATCAGCGGTCCCATTTGCGACATCCATATTCCATTTCTATCCAAACCAGCCACAAAGTGTTGGGAGCTTTTGAAGTTTAGAGCGACGTTTGTGTGGAGGTGGTGGTGGGGGAGAGGGCGGGGGAAAGGAGCGGAAAATGGGACTGGAGCAAGGGGAAAGGGGGACAGAGGAGGGCAAGGGGAGAGGAGAGCAAGGGCGAGGGGGCCGGGAGCGAGATGGGAAGGGGTGGTGGGTTCGGTGAAGGAGGGGTAAAGGTTGGGGGGGGGGGACAAAAGCGTGGCACAGCACTCTAAATTCCACAAATGGGTCACTTTCACTACAATTTATTAGCCATCTTTGCGAGGAAATACAGTGAAAATGAGAGTGAGTGTTACGGGGTACGTTGTGAAAGTGTTATTCTTGCACAACCGCTCGTGGAAAGCGGTCGGTCGCTTAATAAAAGCCGTGGCCGAGTGAAATAAAGGATTCTATTGCTTAGCCTTTTCCCCCTCCCTCTATTTTCTGTGTGTGTGTGTGTGTGTGTGCGTGTGTGTGTGTGTGTGTGTGTGTGTGTGTGTGTGTGTGTGTGCGTGCGTGCGCGCGCGCGGCGCGTTTTAGGAAAGGTTATAGCAGAAATTTTGACACGATGAGGCAAGCTTTTTCCTTTTTGTTTTTTTTTTTCAGATAGAGGTAAAGGTAGTTATGTAAGGTTAATGTAAACTGTCTTGTCAGATCAGGTCAAGTCAGCAACATCAGATTTGGTTAGCTTTGCTCTGGTGTAATGTGCGTAGATTTGGATACTTTACGTTAGGAAGTACACAGCAGTGACGTGGCGCTGACGAGGAGCCTGCACGGGGTGCTCCTGCAGTGCACCTTGGGTGAAGCAAAGCAGCTGCAGTGTCTGCCTGAGAGCCAAACCTTATTTTTCCTACACCTCGCCGTGGGGAAAGACCCTAATTCGACCCTTCTGAGGCGCTGTCCACCAGGAGGTAGCAGCGGTTCCCTACACGGTGTATGTACGGTACTGTAATTGAAGGGAGGATCCACAGAAGCAGCTGCTTACTTGTGGTCGACGGGTATGCTCGGCCAGACAGACCGGGGTTACGCAACAACAACGGCAGTAGTTAAGTCAGATTTAGCGAGAATGTTAGATTAATCCTCTGACTGCCGTGTTTCTTTGAGCTGAATAAAATCGTACATCGTAAACTGGCGCAAAATATGAAGTTCTTTATTCTTCGTCAAGGCCTTCATTGTTATATTTCTTAGCAGTCTGGTGTAATAGATTTCTCTTTAGCGTAGTAATGTTGACTGGCTGTATCGCAGCCATGGGGTTAAAACAACTTTAATTTGATAGCATTTAAAGTTTGAGTACGTTAATACAGGTTGGATCAGTCACATATGCTTCAGTAAATGAGGTTGTATTCAGGACTAAGTTATTTAGCATACTGCGTTAGTACCTTACACAGAAAACTGGGTAGGGCTAAGGCAGGTCATACTAGGAGAAATTTAGTTAGGCTGCCTCTGATAATAATTACCCCAGGTTACAGGAAACAATAGCTTAATCAAAAGTAGATATTGTTAGATTAAGTAGGCTATATTGACTTGCGTCACCGCATTTCACTTGCTATGGAAAATAATTCCAGGTGGGTAACAGAGTATAAAAAAAAAAAACATCAAAATACATTTTTGCATATCTGATGGCAACTGCCTATATACTGTTTTACACATCTAGTATATTGGTGAGAGATGTATATTTTTTTTCATTACTACAACAAGTGCTCAGTCGACGCTTAAAGAAAACCCACATTAGCAGACGGAAATCTATTTACTAACCGTTTCTGGAGCCACTGTTGCCCTGATCAGTGGAGATGCAGAGGGAGAAAAACCTGCTGTCTTCCTGGGAAACTTATAAAACACATTAAGTTGGATGGTGGGGGGGATATGGAGTTAGAGGTGAGGGTGTTGGACAGGTCAGGTCACATCCAATCCAGTCCGGTTTGTTGCTGATAGCAAGAGATTAGGGAGTGACCTTTCTACCATAACTGTCATTACTGAAGCAAGTTTGTATGTGCCTTCACTAATGCAGAAGTTATCAGATTTTTGTATACACATTGACTCAACTGTCCTTCCTTTTTATATTCATTAAAATCTTAAGTAATTTGCTTTCACTCCAGTTGATAAGGTAATTTTCCTCATCAGCATGAACGAAAACAGTGTTGTTTTTGTCACAAGTTTTACAGACATACTTGTTCATCAGTGTAAATGTCCACACTTCTGCTAGTTTCTCCTGTATATTCAAGATTACAGTCTTATACGGAATATCGTACACAGCTGCTCTGACATTGGGTATTTCATTATTTGTAACCAACATGGATTTTATTATAGACGTGTACCTAAAGGCGATACTGATGTCTAAATCCTTGCTAAATGATTTTACAACCTCAAATCCTTGTACATAAGGAGCAAGTACAAACTTTTCCCTTATTCCTTAAATGAATGTGGTTAAAAAATTAATTTTTATTTTTAAATAATGAAAGCTTTTCTTAAGGGAAAAAAATCGTTTTTGTACCTACTTCTTCATCACTGGGCAAGAACAAATTTTGTCGGTTCCTTACGTATCAGGACTTGGGGTAATAAAACCACTCAGCAAATACCTTGCCACATGACCTTGAACTTTGGCTTGTCAACAGTAAGAGGTCACTTTCTTGGACAATCCTCAGCTTATCCATCAAGTTTGATACAAATCAGATCAGGCCTGTTTTACCTTGACCTTTGACCGATTATTCCCAAAACTGAATCCCTTCATTCTTGCCTGACCCTTAACTTTTCCAATAAGTTTGTTTCAAATCAGATCAGAACTGTTTAAGGTGACCTTGCTGTGTGACCTTTGCCTGTGGCCTTGACATTTGATTGATTGTTCTCAAAAGAGACTCCTCTTATTCTTGGTTTATCCTCAACCGTTCCACAAAGTTTAATCAGTATTAGAAAAGAGAAATTAAAGTTAACCTTGCCTAGTAAACTTGACCTAATGCTTATTATTTTAAAAAGACATACGATGTACTCTTTGCTGATCCTCAACGTTTTCACCAGATTTGGCTATAAGCTGATCAAACCTCTTTGAGTAATTTCGTTTACTGTACACACACACACGGGTCGAATTTTGGTGGTACCCAGTGCCTTTGACCTTTGACTAATTATTCTCAAAAGTGAATCACTTCATTCTTGCCTTACCTCCAACCCGTCCCTCGGGATTGCTCTAAATTTAACAAAAACTGTTTATGCTTATTTTGCTTCGTCAACATCTGAACAAACTATGTGACCTTGACCATTAACTTACTGTTCTTAAAAAAAAAAATGATATTACGCATTGGCTGACCCGCTGACCCTGAACACTTCCACCAAATACTGTATAGTTAAAATCAGACAAAAACTGTTCCAGTTTGAACACACACACACACACACACACACACACACACACACACACACA
>JAGKTI010037802.1:0-10828 GCA_018397915.1 Birgus latro | reverse complement strand
CGTCTCTCCACCTTATCGTACCACCTCTCCAGTGTATGTTGCCATCACTATCTCGTCTCTCCACCTTATCGTACCACCTCTCCAGTGTATGTTGCCATCATTGTCTAACTCGTCGCTCCGCCGTGTCCTACCACATCTTTTCGGTTTACTCCACCCCTGCATAGCCATACTTCACCAGTGCCTGGCCACCAACATAACTGCCTGACCCCTCCACCCGTACTCCACCCTGTCTTGTCACCCTCAACACTAACTGGCCACTCCCAGAAACTGCGTAGCCCCCCCACCCCTGCCTGGCCACTGCCACAACTGACTGGCCTCTCCACCCCTGTCTAGTTACCCCACCCTTGCCCAGCCCTTTACTTATTCATAGCTTCTCCAACCTTGTCTGATCATCTCCAGACATACCTGACCCCACCACACCTACCTGGCCGTCCCAAACCTGCTTACCAGTTTTCCAGCCACTGAGCTCACCTACCTAGTCTTTCCACCCATGCCATGACCATCCTGTCTGGCGGCCCTCCTCACACTTGTCTTGGAAGCGCCATTGTCTTCTTGATTGGTTCACACCATACCGGCATAGTCTTCTTCCCAGGTACCGCTTCTCAGCCACTTCACACCCACTTCATCCCAGCCCAACCTCTTGGTAAGTTCTCAACTTCACATCTTCCCACCCACTCCACACCTGCTTAGTCTAGGCACCCCACACATTCCTGCTTCTGGTCTTTCTTCAGTTTCCCTTCATTCACACTTTCCCTATAATCCACATCTGCTTCTGTCGATTCCAGACCCTCCCTCCACATGAGACTTACTTCTGGCCTCCATACCCTTCCGCTTCGCATCTGCTTCTGTCTTTTCCACTCCTTCCCTCCAATGCTTACCTGCTTCTCTCCTCTTCACATATTTCCTCCAATCCATACCTGCTTCTTGCCTCATCACACTTTCCACTTCACACCTGCTATTGGCTTCTCCACTCCACCCCTGCCAGCCTCGACCACCCTGCTCTGCCCTGGTTGGCGGCCCCCCACACACCTGCTCGCCAGCCCTTGCCTTGTCCCTTACATTATGCAAGGGCCCGGGATCGCGCGCGCCGGCCTGCTTGCCAAACATGTTTCATTTCGCTTTTACTAAATATTGCTACTCCCTCGTTGATTAAGAATTAGACAGTGCGCGAAGCTTTGATGGCGCGACACGCTGGCAAATGCATCCGGGGATCAATGTTGCACCGGGCCGCTCTAAATATTGCATCGCTTTTTCTTGTAAGTCTATCTGTCGTTCGTGATTGTTGAAGGCCGGTGATTGTATGAAAACCCGGACTATAAACATTACATATTTCAGTGCGGTGCTGAGAGAAGGGGTGGTATAGGTGGGGGGAGGGATGAAGGATGAGGGATAAAGTAAGGGGAGGGGTGAGGGGAAGAGATGAGGAAGGTATTGAAGGAGGAGGGAATAGAAAGGGTGAGTGGGCAGAAGGAGGGGTACGATGGTGGAGGAGTCTGAGATGGGAGCGTGAAGGAAGGACGATGAGTAAATTAAGGGGAGGGGGAAGAGGAGAGAAATGAGAAATGAGGTTAAAGGATGAGATTAATAGGGAGAGGAGGAGGGTATGAAGAGGGGAAGAGTGGTGTAGTCTATAGGAAGGGAGAGGGGAATAATGAATGGTGGGTGAGGAGTAAAGTATGGTAAAGGGTAAAAGGGAGAGATCAGGGGAAGCGGGGTGGAGGGAGAGGGAAAGAGTGAAAGAAAGAGGGGACTACAATGGTGATGGTGAAGTAGAGGGCGATTGGTGGATGAAGGATGAGAGGTAATAAGGAAAGAATAGGACTGAAGGTGAAGGAAGGCGGACAAAATAAAGTGGAGGGGGAAGTGGGAGAAATTAGGTGGGAGATTAGTGAAAAGAGGGGAAGAGAACAGAAGGGGTGAGTGTAGAGAGGGGGAGGAGGAAGTGTTGGTAAATTCGCAGAGGGGAGCTTGTAGGTGAACGGAGACAGGTAAAGGCAGGAAAAGGGGCGTGAGGGAGAGGAGAGGAACTGGAGTGGAAGGAGAGGGAGAAAAGACAGGGAAAGAGGGTGTAGAGAGGAGATGAGGCAGTGGTGATAGCAGCATCGGAGAGAGTGCTAGTGAATGGAGGGAGGACGAAGTAAAGTAGGGGCACGGACGAAAGAAAGAAGACGGAAGGAAGAAGAGTAGAAGGAGAAGCTGGGAGAAAAAGGATATGTGGGAGAAGGGTACAAGGAAGAGATGAAGAATCGGGGATGAATGGAGGAGGAGAAGAAAGGAAGAAGAAGGTAGAGTGTAGATAGAGTGAAGGAAGAGAAAAGAGATGGAAAGGGATGGAATATAGTTAGGAAGGGGGGACAGTCAGGAGGGTGAGGGAACTGAGGGTGAGGAAGGGGACAGAGAAAGGTTGAAGAGTAAAAATTCAGGAGATATTGATATACATATAGCTAGATAGATAAATAGATAGTGAGAGAGAGAGAGAGAGAGAGAGAGAGAGAGAGAGAGAGAGAGAGAGAGAGAGAAGGAAAGGGGGAAGGGGACCCAGGAAAGGGATGTGAGAAGTGAAATAGAGGAAACAGAGGGAGGAGAAAAGAGGGTGGGACTAGAGGAAGAGAAGAGAATAGGGGCGTGGGATGTAGAAGAAATGGAGAAGGAAAAGACAAGAGAAGGAGCAGGGAAAACGGATGAAGCAGGGGAAAAATGAGGGCGAATATATAAAGTGGAGAAAAGAAAGAGAAGCTGAAGCAGGAGAGAGAGAGGAAGGGAGGGAAGGAGGGAGGTTGGGAGAGAGGGAGGGAGGAAAAGTGGAAAGGGGGGGGAGGGGTGGGCGGGGGGAGAGGGGAGGGGATATATCGCCAACAAGGATGAAACTCTGGGGGCCACCTTTTTCGCCATTTCCGTGTATCACCAGCGCCCCGGTGTTATAGTCATTGTGCCACGCCTACTCCGCCCTGCATCCCTCAGTCGGCAGGGGGACATGGCCGCACGTTTGGAAAAAATGTCAGGGATAAGTGAGTAAAAGAATTCGAGGATCTAAATGTCAAAGTTAGGCAAACACATCGAGATTTTATAGGCTGGAAAGAATTTGAAGGCATCTATGTCACAGTTAGGTACAAAAAAGAATCAAGAATATGGCAAGAATATAAGTGGTAGTGGTCAAGTATTAGGACAGTTGGTCTGCTGCTGTAAGGGATTAAATACGATCCCGCCTGATGACTTAAAATGTAGTGAAGCGGACTTTGCTTATATTCCGACTCACCAGCATTTTCATGAGGTGGTAAAAATGCAAATGCCATCACATTAGTCTTAAATGAGGCAACATTAGTATATATTAAAAAACTGACTGTGAGTTTTAGTCCTGCACGTAGCCTGATTGCTGAGCCTCGGAGAAGGATCTGTCAACCCCGATTCGTAGAGCCAGACGGGTTAAAGGAAATGAATAGCTCTGAATGTTTAAGATGTCAGTGCTAAGTAGGTAGAAGAATTAGAGCTCTTGTATGTCAGAGTTAGATTACAGAATGTCCGTGATATGTGGGCTGAAGTGGATAGTAGTTTAATATGCAGGATAATGTCAGTAACAAGATAGGTGAATAGTAGTGGTATGTGGGAGAAAAATTTTGGATAGAAAATGTTGTAAGCTTAAATGTTATAGTTTGGAATATAATCATTATGTGATATTAACATTGATTGACATACTGAGGACATTCATAAAGAAGTAATTCAAATGATAATTGTGAAATAATGACGAATAATGAAATATAAAATTATTCGTACTTAAAATGAGATGATATTAGGAGTGAAACATGACCTATATCAGAGTCAGCAGGATAAAAGTGTGTGTGTGTGTGTGTGTGTGTGTGTGTGTGTGTGTGTGTGTGTGTGTGTGAGAGAGAGAGAGAGAGAGAGAGAGAGAGAGAGAGAGTTTTACAACTATGATAAATTGTATATTCCGAAATTATAGGATCAGTCTGTTAGGAACAGTCATGTGTCCATAGAAAAGGAAAGAATATGCATTTTTAATGTAGGTAACATATATGAAAATATCTAATGCCCCCCAATATTTCCCTTCTCATGAAAATTAAACAAGATAAATCCAAAATGAGATCTGTACATTGTGAGAATCCTAGACACCTTGTGCCCGCGAGACTGGAGGTCATAGAAAGGGGAAGAGGTAGACAGAGAAATAGTCTTCTGGAGATGAATGAGAAAATACTATTAGCGAGAACCGGAATGATGCAAAAGAGGGGATAGGGGAAAAGGCGAATGAGAAAATTTAATAACATTAGGAAAAAGATAATCGTGTAAAAGAGAGTGGGGGCCATAGATGAATAAGAATATTAGGAGGAAAAAGGTGAATTGTGTAAGAGAGGAGAGTGTAGCAGAAGAATGGGAAAACTGTTTTATAGTAGGCGAACGGGAAGGTTGAAATGTTACTGGGAATAAGGATATCATAAAGGAAATGAAAAAAAACGATTGAGAAAGTTTAAGTACTGGCAAAAAGGAGAGTGCATCCAGTAAGGAGAAGGAAGTTGGTTATTGCACCTGCGTGTGAAAGTGCGAGGAGGTTATGTGCTTGGTCCGGCTTTTCTGCCTGCTTGTCTGTTTGTCTGTTAATATGACTGTGGAAGAGCTGTTGAGTGAAGTTAACTCAACTTTGGCATAATGATTGATGACTCAGAGGAGCAGGTAATTAATTTTTGTCCGAGAATTGTCATAGATCATATATGAAGTGCAATGTCAACTCAGTTTTCATCCATGAGGGACAGGAAAGGGAGGAGTAATTCCATACTAAGAACAGTCTGTCAGAGGTAATTGTCGTAGAGGAAGGTCGAAGTTACGGCCCTTTAACTGAAATACGTTTTATTTGGCTGGATCAAACTTCGAAGAGTTTATGGTTAATCAAGGATGAAATTATGGTTTTCAGAACAATAGGTCAAAGGTGAAGGCCACAGAGTAAGATCAACTGAACCACTTATGATCCGATTTGAAACAAGCTTGGTGAACAGGTTGAGGGTCAAGTAAGGATAAAGTAATCCCGCTTTGAAAACAATCACTCATAGCTCAAGGGTCAAATGGCTGGGTCAAAGGTTTGACCTTAAGGCCCCTCCTCACGATCGCTGGCCACGTGTCATACCCAAGCACATTCCTTAGTCGTGGTGAATCATGGTGACGAATCACGCTGTAAACATTAGGCCAGAAGTGGGCAAGGTGCGTCCGTTAATTATGGCTACATAATTATTTTCCAACATAATACCATTACCGTACTCCAAAGTCACTGGTGCCTACAGATCGTTTGGACAGGCCTTTAGATCGATTGTACGACGCGTGTGTTGCACTTGTTGGGTGCCTTTTTTGTTTACGTACCGGTATGTGAAATTTTCACATTATCTGGAACAAGAGAACTGTATAAGGAACTGATGTATGCAATTGGCGGTTTATAAAGTTAGTTTAATAGAAAGTTACTGACGAGAGGGAATGTGCGTTTAGTTAGAGATGAAATGTGATTGAGTTCTGATTTAATTTCATAAATTGCATAAAGAAAGAAAGAGCGAGAGACAAAGAGATGCAGTTTTCCTTCACAGAACGCAGTTCAGGAGAAAACCAGAACAGAGATTTGTTCATTTCGAGATACTGGACACATTGCATTTAAAAGATTGTAGGTTATGGTCAGTGGGAAAGACAGACTGAGGAAGACAGCTGCAGAGTCGATACGGAAAAGGTTGAGCGAAGAGTGAGGAGCTTCCAAGGGAAATTTGTAGTAGGTGGGTGAGAAAATTGAAGAAAATTTAATAGTAGTAGTTGTAGTAGGTGAAATATATGACATGGTGTTATCATGATCAAGAAAGGAAAACATGTAAAAATGAGAGAAGGAAAATAAAAATGTATGAAGGGAGGCAGGGAGAGACCATTGCCTTTGTAAGCATATTATCTAGCATGGATAAAGAACAGCGAGATGACATAAAGGGGAGGAAAGGGAGAGGGAAAGGAGAAAAAGACGGGCATTGGTGGTGGGAGTGGGGGGTGGACATTGCCATTATACGTGAGGGGGGACAGGGGGATATTACCTTCATGAGAGAGAGAGAGAGAGAGAGAGAGAGAGAGAGAGAGAGAGAGAGGGCACGACATACATACAGACAGACACACAAAAACAGACAGACGAATAGACAGACAGAACATACGGATAAACACTCAGACAGAACCATGCAGAAAGACAAACAGACAGAGACAGGCAGACGGACAGAGAGACGGACATATAGAGAGAGAGTCAGTGCCATTGTCGGTGCCGGTATGATTGTCAGTGTCGCAGCCGTAGTGAGTCGGGCGCCGTGAGAGGGAGCATCACGTCTGCTCATAATGGTCTCTGATTCACTAGATCCTCCCCAGATGTGGCCTTAACTTCCTGCCCAATAGCCTCCCCCATCACCTACCCCGCGGACCTTCATTCTCTGCCACATTATACCTGAGGAGGAGGAGGAGGTGGAGATGGAGGCCGCTCTCAGGATCCCAAACCTAAGTAAGCCCCCCCTGGATCGCCCTCTTTCTCTTATTTTCGGCCGGAGTGAACGAGCTCTCCGCCCATTTTCCTTCATCATTGATAATGCGCCTGCTGCTTAGGCTAAACCCTCCTCTACATATCAATACGAGATCTCTCTCCTCAGTGGAATATAATCGTCTTTTCGGTACTCAGAGTAAAAAAAGACAGGTTTCTTGTTACTGATGGAGCAAAACCTTTCAGCTAAGGCATTACTGAGACTAATGTAAGACTTTTCACCTGAGGAAGGACGACTTTGGACTGAAGGGTTTATAGACAGTCTCAGATATGGATACTAATTCTAGCACGTCAACGAGAAAGCCTTCTAAAGGTTAACGAAATCATCTGGCGGTAACAGGAAAAAAAATCAAAATGTCATGGTAGCGCTGGAGGTAAGTAAGTCGCCCCGGACGGCTCGCTTTCTGCTATTCTGGTGCGATAGTGAACGAGCTGGCTGGCCATTTTCGTTTATCACCCATAATGCAGCGGCTGGTTAAGATGAGGGTCGCGACAAGGGCGGCATCTGTGAGTGGCGGGCTGCGTGGAGCGGGAGGACCAGTCTCAAATAGAAAATGCAAATGTTCCTTTCTCGGCTCATTGCGGCTGGCTTGAGAGGCCTGGATGGCTGGCGGACACTCTCCATCTCTCCCCTCACTTTCTCCTACTTCCTTTTCCACCCTCCCACTTCCCTCACTAATCTCTCACTCCCTCTTCCAATCTCCTTCACTATCTTCCACTCCCTCCTCCACTCTCTCTCTCTCTCTCACGCTTCCTTTCCCTTTCAGTCTCTTGTTTCCATTCTCCCTCTCTCACTTTCCCTCTTCCTCTTCCACTCATCCTCTCTCTCCTTCTCTCGCTCCCGCTTCCTTTGTCGCTTCCTTCCCCCATCTCTCACTCTCTCTCTCTCTCCCTTGCTCTTTGTGATGTGTTGTATCACTGTGTTTTCCAAGTATTTTAGTGCACCACTGTAGGCTATATACTGGTCCCATATGCCATTGCTGTATTACTACGTATGGTATTGATGGTATTGTGCTATAACTTTTTACCTACACCATGTATTGTATTTTGGTATTTGCTACTGCATTGCCATATATTCGTGGCACTGGACATACCAGATAATTCAGTATGCATCCATTACCGTTTATAATCTGACTATATTGTATTCTGCAGCTGCTTCATATTTTACTGTTGTTCTGAAGAGATGGACGTCAAGCTGTCAGAAATGGCAACCAAGTCGAGAGGAAGAATAAAGCAGGAAACTTGGAGTGATGAAATTCGTCCTTTTCCTGGGCTAGAATAGAAAACGCTAAGGACCAATGAATCTGAGTAGAGAAAGTTTGAAGAGTCTTTTGTCATGCAGGGGAGTGGCACAGAAGCTATATTTTTCCAAGATCGAGTATCGGGTGGGTGAGGGGAAAAGAATCGTCTGCTTTGTTATCTAATACTTCTCTATGTAGAGGGTTAAATTTTTGATCAGTATTAAAAAATCCTGTACTCCACCTCTTTGGGGTTGCGAAGTCTGTGTGATCTGAATATCTATATAAGTCATCATGTTTGCATATAGGTATATATTGCCGGTATGTAAAATATACAATGGACTTATGTAAATATAGCTTGTCGTTCTGCCTGGTATGCCTCTCAGTATGTCAGTCAAAAGAGGAGAAACTGAAAGTGCAAGATATTACCCATTAAGCCCGACGACTTTTTTTTCTTTTAACTCTTGCTGTCTCCAGACAATTTTATTCACACAAGGGCAGACATTTTGATCTGTACGGTCGGATAGTGCCTCGATTAACCTCATCATTATATGGATAATACGTCTGTAGCTCAGTGTTTGTAAGTCTCTGTAACTCAATATCAGTCAAGAGATGGTAAACTAAAGGCATAAGATATACAAATTAGAATGAATTGAGTTTGTCCATCATAGTTTTGGTGTACAGCTCAATCTACTGCGAATGATCAGTATTTCAGTCTGTCAGCAGATAGGGAGAAAGAGTGAAAACTAGTACTGTACGCATCTGAATACGGTTTGTTCATTTGAGTTCGGTGTGCTGATGAATCTAATGTGAACATTCGCCAATAGGCTACACCACCACCATCACCACCATATGTCTTCACAGGGTTCGGTGTAGGGGGGAGAAACAAGTAACATGGATGGAAGAGAAGAGTAAATGACAGCCTAGGTGGGAAAACGCTGCACGAAAATAAAGACGAAACGAATGTCAACAGCTGGACAAATGCAGCGCACCGGAGGAAGGGACCCTCACCCACACTGGAACCAACACCAACTTTTCGTCCGGTATCGTCAGGGCGAGAGAGCGGTGGTGCTGGTTGACGATCCATATGTCTCCTCGTGGAATGGAGGGCCGGGGATCGAGAGTGGGATGTAAACACGAGACAGAGGCGACATAAACGCCGGCCAGTCCCATCTTCGGTCGTTTTTGGCTACCCCGATAAGAAGGATTTAACCATGGAATCACTTGGCGTGGCGTTACCGAATTGGATCCCCTTTCTAAAACACGGGCCGTTTGTCTGTAAGGAAAAGCGCCTGGATTTCTTTCCCTTTCTTTCCTTTTTGAGGGGATGGGAGAGTTTGTGGTAGAGGGAAGAGGGGGCGAGGAATGGAAAAGCTTGTTGATTACTGCGATGTTTATTTTAAATGGAGGAAGTTTACCCGCATGCTGAAATTGTGTTTTGAAAAGCGATGTTCTTCTAAATCGAACTGCGTTTCGTTTTAGATGCAACAGTTTCAGCCCATCTTAGACCCTCTTCCCTGTGACATCAAGATACAATGTAATTTTAACATGCTGACGTCCAGTGTTTTTATTTATTTATTTATTTATTTTTTATATCCAGTGAAACTACCTGATAACAATTAAGTATGTGACAGCTTTCATTCAGGACTGGTGTGATGGTATGGGAGAGGGTGTTTTATGACATGTTGTTGGGAATTACGGAGAGCGGTGAAGATTATTGTAACGAGATTCAGTGCCTCATTCCTTACACCGCCCTTGATCAATCCTATGATCTGTCGAACAGCAGTCTCCTTAAAGATGTTGGCGTTACTAAGGGATTTGCTGTAGTTAAGACATAATGACTGTGGACTCAGATAATATACTTCACCGTAAGTCACGACATAATTGGATTCATTTCTGGAGCATCGATTAACTGTTCAAATTAGATTGGGAGATAGATGGATGGAAAATAAACCGATATAGATAGACAGATAGATATAGATACATAATGGACATGAAAAATATTGCCTGACGCAGCATCATGTGAAGAAATGGACCGAACAAAAATATCCTGAGATATTTCTGTTCTTATATACAATTTTATAAGCACAGGAGTATATTTGGAAGCAGAGAGTGTTGGGTTGCTGGTTGAGTCGTTAGAATTAAAGCATGTAGTATCCAACTCCCTCAGTCAAAATAAAACTCTTGCGGTACTACTAAGTGCCATGTTTGGAGTACGTTAGTTTGAGACGGTGGTTCAATCGGTAGAGAGGTGGCCTGCAGTCCTAATGGACACCGGTTCAAATCCCCGCTGGGGTAGGGAACCGTTTATGGATTTGAATTTCGTAAAAAAGTAGACTTTACTGATCTACCAGAAGACCCGCCGACATGTCGTAAAAACATACCCGCTAATACCAGTACACTAGTCCTATATGAGACAGCCCAAGAATGTAGTCAGTATGGACGGTGGGTGTTAGCGCCGAAATGGTGACATGTGGAGATGTAGGAGGACTACTGGGCCTTGGGCATATGCCCTGGGGATAGGCCCTGAAATCTTTGTCCACAGTCAGACACGTAAAAAAAAAAAAAAAAAATGGAAAACTATATGCTGCACGCCAGCACGGGCGTGAGTATGCTGGAAATGTTCGAAATTAGCTTTGGTAATACATTCATCAGGCAGCGATCTGACGTCTTTCAGCCTTTAATTTGCGGGTCTCCTCTAAATAGAACAAATGTATCTGCAGGTAGCAAAATAAATGAATAAATCAATAAGTAATTACATGAAGGATAAAAAGGACTTCTTCCTACTGAAGCTGTTAATGAAGAATTTCCACCGACTACACTGCCATATATCTTTCATAAGTTAAATGAAATCGTGTGGCGGTATTCAGTATCATTAGAGACGTCCTCGCACTGAAGGGGTTAAAGTAAGGGAGAGCCCTGTGGATCTGAAGCTACAGCCCCCCCCCCCCCTCCTGAATGTGGCTGTGCTTGTTTTTGATCATCAGACATTTTTCGTTTAGGTTGTGAGAGAGAGGGATGGAGAGAGAGGGGGAGGGAGGGA